>JAAGNO010023232.1:0-29163 GCA_033439905.1 Ceryle rudis | reverse complement strand
TATAAAACTATACTTTTTTTTTTTTTCTGTCTTTTTTTTTTTTTTCTGAGCAGCTCAGAAGTGTTTTGCTATTTCCTACAAGCATATGGAATACACCACAAAAACTACCAAGAAATTCTAAACACTTACATCTTTTATCTGTCTATAGATGTCAATTAATATTTGCTTATCAATTAGTTAAAAAACCAACCAAACAAACCGAAAACCACAACAGAAATGGCATAGAATCTATTTTATTTTCTCTAAAACCCAACTGGTTTCACTTAATTGCATTCTGTATAGGAGTTTTATTAAACACCAGTAACAGTGTTATGAACCGGAAAATAGATCCTTCTTTTGTTAGAACCAATATTTAACCCAGGTCTTGGCCTCTTACATAGAATATTCAACAGTAATCTTATTTTCCCATACTAATTTTTCTTTTCATAATGATTCCACTGTTGACCTGCAATTTTTTTTTACTTAGTTTCTTGGCATGTATGTGGTGGTGTGCTCCCCTCCACCTCGCTGTAGCAATAACCACCAGTGGCGGTTGTGCTGTCTGCATCTGGCTTAAGCTGGACTTTGGGGAGACTGAGGGCAGCACAGTAGCCAAGGGCTGTCTTACAGTGACCCAGATGTCTCGCTGGTATGTAAATATGATGATGAACTCAAGCATCTTACTACATAAATAGTGGACAGCCCAGGGCCTCTTGAGTTTTCCTCCAAGGGCTGCATACAAGGATCTCCCCTTGAGTAGGGATGTCTCTGAAGGTTACTCCTCAAGGTTGAGAGAACCCTTATCACATCAGTTACTGGTTAAGTGAATTTGGGATAAGCACGCTAGAACTTTGTAATCTTAGCTAAGTGATATAAAGGACTGCACATATTTAATCCTTTAATTATTAACCTTTGACCAAGTCTGGGACTAGGATTGGATCTGGTCATATGTAGACTCCTCTCTGAGGAGTTTAGAAAGTAGGGAGAATTTCTTTGAACCCCATCACTAGGTCTGTGGCAGTTTTGTCTAGCCCTGTCCTCTATGCAGTAAATACTCAAATGTAACTTGACATTGAATCTTGTTAAACCACTGTTGCATTTACCACTGACCTTTGTTAATTCACTCTTTTAGATCAATAGTATATTATTGCATATCTCTTGTGAGTGAAGTGCGTCACTCTCTTTCCATGACAATGTACGAAGGTAAAATTTTATGGAGGACTTCTCTTCACACTTTTCTGCAAAAGTCTTTTTCACCTGTCCCAGGTTTCAAATTATAACTCTCAACCATAACTAGTTCTTCTAGTCAGTAGCTGGCAAAATCAGTGTTTATGCTCATAATATTTCTATCGATCTTCATATTTGGTTGGTTTTTATCCACAAAGGCAGTAGAAAGCTATCAGACCTGCTAGTATTCTGTAGAGATCTGGATGGATAGTTAACTATAACTGGGAAAGTTCATTTGACTTACACATTATGTCATGGCCAAATATAAGACAGAGTTTTTAAAAAGTCATGAAGAGGAGAAGCCTGCATCTGGCCGGCAAACCACTATAGCCTTGTTCCAGCTCACCAGCAAGGCCCTTAGTTTTGGCAAACCTAACTGAGAGGCAGCAGAACGGTATCTTTCAAGAGTCAGCAATGAAAACATTTGTGCAAAAACCCAACCAAATACTTGCATTCATAAGCTGCCCTTTTTAACATCCTTCTTGTGTGTCTACCACAATCAGATAAAGAATGCTTGCAATCTTCTATCTACCCATTTTCATTATATTTCTCTGACTGTTTCTCCCACAAAAAACCAGCAATGTCCGTGGAAGAATTAGACTTTCTGATCAGAGTGCCCCAGTGCCCCCTGGCTGCCCTACTTCTGGGTTGGGTGGTGGGATGGGCCCTGGCTGCCAAGTCCTGCCCTGACAGACAGGGGAGAGCCCCCCTTGGGGTACCCCCCATGGCCCTGGCCCCACAGATCCCTGGTGCTCACAGGGACTTGATGTGGTCTTTTTCTTCCTTTTTAAAGGTTGGCACTTATTTGACAGCTCTTAGCTTTCCAGTGCTAGTTCTTAAAGATCATGGTAATGGTTCTGAGATTGCCTCAGGCAAAGTTTTTAAGAATCTAGGAGTGAATTTTATAGATGCTGCTGATTGGAAAACAATTAACTTGTTATTCCCTAACCATTCTTTCTCTTTGTGGTTGGTTTATTTTGGTTTTGTTTGTTTGTTTTGTCTTGTTGTTGGTTTTGTTCTTTTATTTTTTTAGTTTTTTTTTTTAATAATACTGGTATTTGCTGGTAGTTAACTATCTTCAAGTGAAAATTTTTAATGAAAACTATCACTAAAAGGCATTAAACCTTTTGTCATCCTACTTGATCCTTGTGTCATCTGTCAAAGTATTTCCATCTTGTCTGAGTCACAGTGGACCAACACCAACCAGAGAGTAAAGGATAAAAATATCTTGAAACAAATAGAGGATTTCATGACCAAGCATTATAGAATGAGGTGATACATATGAATTGCTATTTCGTAACAGAATATAATAGAAATGAAGAAGAAGTTCTTCACTCTGAGGGTGGTGGGACACTGGAGCGGGTTGCCCAGGAAAGTTGTGGATGCTCAATCACTGGATGTGTTCAAGACCAGACTGGATGGGGCTTCGAGCAGCCTGGTCTAGTGGGAGGTGTCCCTGCATATGGCAGAGGGATTGGACCTATATGATCTTTAAGGTCCCTTCCACCCAAACCACTCAATGATTCTATGAGTCTATGAGTCTACAAAAGGATATAGATTATGACTTACTTTTGTGTCTTCCCTGACACTGGTCTTTCTTCTTCCCTTTCCTGTGTCTACCACTTGAAGGCAGGAAATACCAATGCCTAGTTTTTATTTTTTAATTCTTTTTGATTGTTTAGAATCTGCTGATTCACACATAAAATATCACTAGCAACTCATATATACATAAAGCTTTCTGTCAACTGATTTAGTGCTCAGCTGTGTTGAATACTTTGTCAGAACAAGAATCTGAAATCAAGTCCAAGTTTGGTGCAAAGTGACTTTTTTATGGTTAATTGTATGAAGAGTTCCATGAGTTTGACCACCACAGAGAGGAAGATGGTACCACGGAAACAAGAAGCAGTGTTACTGAAATGAATGATATGGATTCCCTAAGAAAAGAACAGAACATTTACTATGCAAAAGGAATACTATGTCATTAAAATAATATTCACATTTCAAAGTGAAATTGAGATCTCCTTCAATGATTTGAGATTCAAGTAAAATTCTTGGATTGTAAATGAGTTTAACTTCTTGTGTAGGCTGCCTAGAATTTCACAGAAAAAAGACAAGTAAAAAGAACAATTTTTAATTATCTTGAAGCTTTACAGATTATTTTCCACCAAATATGGCTAAATCACTTACATTTTATAAAATGCTGAGGCCGAATAGTAAAAACTCTGATTAACATCCTGTATTTTAAAGACCCCTGTGTTTACAATGTAAGCAATTAAAATGTGCTTAAATAACTTTAATATTAGGACAGAAACCGGTGAAATAAAAGGATTCCAAAGTCAGACCAGACCCTTTCTTTGGTTTTTCTTCTTCTTTTTTTTTTTTTTTCTTCCTTCTTTTAAATACACCGTTAGCTCATTAAAGTGATTAATACAAGACAGACAGATGGCTTTAGCTGTGACTCAGATCCTTCTCATGTCAATGAAGAGATGCACATTGGCTTCAGTAGATTTAAGGTCAGAGTCTGTGTACTATATAAACTTTTTCAGGACATATCTCCTTGTATACACTACAAGACTTTCTGTCACGTAGCAGGTGTGGATTTACAAGGATAATTATAAAGCAATATACAAGCATTGCCATCAGCTCTGGCTAGTGCTGTGTGCGCTTATGTATCACACGGTGGAGTGTAGACTTCTGCATCGTTTTGGTTTGTATCTGCTCCAGGTTCCCTTTGTAAATTAGCTCATGTAACACTTGCAAAACACAGATTCAGGTAAAATACGGTGACAGTGGTTTATGGTCCTTTAAGCAATGTTTTATCTTTAGGAAGCAATTATTGTCCATCTTAAGGAATATTCTCGGCCTCCACTGGAGAAGTTGTTTTACAGTTCCTGTGAAGTATGTTCAATTCTGTCTATCAAAGGGAAAGATGTAAAAAATACCTAGGTTTTTGTGAGAAAAGTAAAGGGGCAAATAGGAGTCACCTCAAAAATGTTTTAGAGCAGACGCGTGAGAAATAGAGAAGAAATGATCTACAGTTGATCCATGGTAAGTCAATCTCCTCCAATAATCCTCTTTTTCATTTTGAACTATATCTGCCATCCTTTTAAACACCTTAAACAGACAAAACATTCCAAATTCAAGGTTTCCATTTTCTTTTTGAGCCCTTGAAATGTTTTCTTAGTCTAAAACTCAGCTGCTTGACATGTTCCCTGCCTGCATTCTGCCCAACTTACCATCCCCTTTCCACTTGGTCTGATATCTATCTGTTGATTATTTTTATTTTGTTAAAATTTAATGTGAAGAAGACAGTTTCTTCATTTAAATATTTTTGCATTAACAAATCTATGCTGCTTTAAGATACGACCTTCTTGTGATCATCTGGTGTGTACTCACTGTCTCACTTCTTTGAATTAAAGTTCTCTTGCCTAAATGTTATTTCATCAAAACTTTTTTCTCTCTCTCTTTTTTATAAAAAAGAAAGAAAAAAAAAAAGAATAAAAAAAGAAAGAAAATGAGCTAATGACATTAACATATGTATTCTGGTAACTTTTAAAATTAATGTTTCCAGATAGACATTTCATTTGCTGAAGATTTACAGGGGTATTATAAAACCATAATTGTGTAATAATTAGACAATACGATAAACTAAATAAATATCAACTGATTATTAAAAACATTCTTTGTAATAATAGTGGTTAATCTTATTGAATGTGTTTTTAATAATAGTTTTAGAATTAATGTAGGATGAATGACTTATTAAAAGTAAATTTCATGTGGTTTATATTCTCCACGTTTGGCATAAGGCCATTAGCACTAATGGGATTTGAATGGTATTGAGTTCAGGATAGCCCCCAAGTACAAATGTGGGAACCTTAATTAAGTTTTTATTAAAATCTTCAATTAAATGCAATGCTAGATTATTAAGATATTTTTCGCATATTGTTTAATGTCAGTTAGATATTAAATATTTTCACAGCCTTCAGAAAATGGTCTCAGAGCAAGCTGATAGCTAAAATTTATTTGAAAAATGTTGATGATCGATTTTCTCATCTTGTGGGCAAAATTGGTTTTAATGGAAATTTTCTAGTTAGCTGTGATGCTGAACTGGAACAGAACCTAATGAATAGGTTAGCAAGTAACAAGCTTAACTTGCAGAGGGGAAGTTTCATGTTGAGAATAATGAAAAACTTTCTGGCCCCAAGTGGAATGAAGTACCAAAGTGGCATGGACTGCGATGAGAGCTGTGCAGCAAAAGAAGCTACTTTGTACTGTTTCCTCACAATAGCTGGCTAAAGACCGGTGGGACAATGAACTACTGAGGTCTAAACTGGTAAACCAGATTGATACGTGTTAATGGCACTGAACAAGTTACTATCTTTTACTGTTTCTGTCTCGATGTTTATGCAATGTGAATCATATTGACTGTCCTTACATTACTAGGTATTAAAGTCTTTCAAAGAGTGAACGTAGAATGTGTAACTCAGATCAAGAAGAATACTTTTTATGCCTCTCTATGAGATATCCAAACTGGGGGAAATCATTACAGAAGCACTGGAAAAGAAATTAAACTCAAATACTAAATGCTATTACTCAGACCAGTTATGTTAGAATAACAGATACCATATTATTGTGTCACTAAACTAAAAAAAAGAAATTGAATTAAGAGGAAGGTGAGTGGATGAGGGATTACAGTTATTTCTCTGAGGTACAAGTATTCCACTTTTATCAAGGCTAAACTTTATAATCTAAATCTACTAATCTTGAGTGAGCTTTAGATAAATGTGTCAAGGTAAAGGGGTTAAACCCTACAAATGCCTTCCCCCACAATGTCCAGAAAACATCCCTTGGGTATATCTTTCATGTTTTTCCTTAAACAAATATCCTTTTAAATAAAAATTGATACTAATATGCACGACCTTCTTTAATGAGATGTTAAGCACATACTATTTATTTTCATTAACTGAAAGTGCTTCAGAACATCATTACTTTTCACAAATTGCGAAGATGTTCAGCAGCCAAATCTATTTATCTATTTACACCACACTCATTAACATGTGATCTGATTTCTTAGGATTCTCCAAAGCAGTCTGCAAGCAGTGGCCCCTGCTGAGAGTGAGTTCAGTGATTGCTGTGTAATAAATGACTCAACCCTGAAAAGCCAGTAGTCCCCATTAGGTAGATGGGCAAAAGATGCTGCTGCTGCCCTGAGAATTCCTTTATCTTTTCCTGCCATCAATCAAGGTACAAAAGGAGGTATTTCAGCTTACTCTTAGGGTTTTTCCTTTATTCCAGTTTCCAGGACACTTGCAAGCAAGCAGTAGAGAATTCAGCTTTAGCTCTGAACTTGTACGTGTCCTTAGAATTTCTCTGGAAATATCTCTTGCTACAGCATTTAAAGTTGTCCTTTTGAGAATCCAAATGATTTGAAAATGGTAACAAGTTGTAGCCTAGGGACAAGGGTGTCCTGAAGCCTAGATGTCAGAGAGGACAGTAGTTATGAAAATAGCTGCAGTCTGGTGTTAGAGGCTGTAGGTGCTGTCTCAGTGAAGTTTGCAAACAGACTTATGAAATTAAGTTAGACTATCCTCAAACAAGCCAATACGTGATTCTGGTTTAGGCAAAAAGTCATAGAAAGAATTAAAGAACTCCCAATGATCTTGAGTCCCTATTGAGACAGTTCGAAGCCTGTGTTGAAAGATTATGAGCATAAAATATGAGATGGCATAGTGGTTTGAATTTGAAAATAAAGCAAGCCCATATTATATTCCAGAAAAACATGATTTGATGAACAGAACTGTTAAGACATGGTCTTTTTAATTTTTTTTTTTCAATGTTAACCAGTATTAGAGGTAGGAATTGGCAACAAAGTATCTATAAAAGTATGCGATACATAAATTAGTTGCATTTCAGTCACATATACAGTAAAACGTACATGATCCCATCTGTGCTGTTCTGACAAATTAAATGCTTACTCAGAAAGAGCCACTTTTTTTCTCTCACAGGTAGGACAGGAGAGCAAAGGATTCAGGAAAAGGAGTGGATAAAATCTGTTTGGCAAATGGAGAACTCAAGAGATTGTCCATAAACTTGTCCCACAGAGTGTTAATATCTGTGACAAATGTTTGCCTAAATTGAATTTAAAGGCTCCATAATACCCCAGGCTTCACTGTCCTTTTTATTAGAGACCTTTTTTTCTAATGACTAACCCCCATCTGTCTTCCTGAAGTTTAAATCCATTACCTGTTATTCTATTCAACATCGACATGGAAAAAAGATTAACTTTTCTCAAATACCTGGGTCTCAAAACCATTAGCGTACTCTCCTATTAGCCTTTTTTCCTTTAGTCTAAACAAACCTAGTAGCTGTCCTCATATATTGCGAATTTTTAAATTGTTAAATTGCTTTTTTTAAGATTATTCTAATCCTCTGGACCGTATCTCAAATGAGGACACAAGGAAACAAAAGGATGTTAAGGATTACTGTAGACAATTTGTAAACCAAATGTCCTTCTAGTATGGTGTGGGATTTTTTATTTGTTTGTTGGTTTGGTTTTTTTTTAAAAAAAACCCATAAGACTGTTGAATCATGTTCTGCTGGTCTTCTGTACTAACTCATTTGGTGGATGGGAAAGTGTGACCCAAAGATGAAATGATGCTACATCACATAGGAAACACATGTTGAATCTGGACATGAAACAATGATAATTCTTCTTGTTCCAACTCTGTAATCCAAGATTACCTCAACAGATTTGAAACGTAACAGCGTAATTGTTTAAATGGCTATTCTACACTAAAAGTCTACAGAATAAAAAGAATTAAACAACCAGAATGAGACAAAGGGAGAGAATTTGACTAATTGGAACATCATGCTTTCCTTTAGGATTTGAAATAATCCTCAGTAGTGCTGTACTCTTTGGGGAAAAAGTGGACCCCTGCATTTCAGTGAGAAGAATAAATTAAAGGCAGCTCTCAAACCAATTTTAAGTGAAATATCCCAATGGGGTAAAAATGTGATGAAGGAAATTAAACGCAAGAGGGAAATTACAGCAGAATATTAAAATAGGGAAGGGGAGAATTAATAATGAGAAAAAAAATTAACTGAGATATTTCTTGTGTGGTATTCACTTATGTTTTCCCTATTGATCACATCTTACAAGTTCTTTTAACTCCACCATATCATGCATTAGGTGAAAGCAAATCTTGGGACATGTTATTACTACTTGCAACATCTGGTCCCTAACACGTTCTTCTTTGATCAACAGTATGTCATCTGTTATAGTGAAGCAGATTGCATAGTTCATCCTTACTGAACCTTCACCCTCAGGACATCATGTGAAAGGCAAACTCCATCTGCCTCAGAGAAACCAAAAATAATCCGAAATGTAGAAATTCAGTGTGCTCATGACAAGAATTAATATTAAAAGAAGGTTTAGAAGTAAACTCTTGCTGCTTTTGTAAAAGATTTTCCTCCATCTTGCATCACTTTGTCTCCTATTTTTTTTTCAAGTTTTTGATGAAGTGCATGGGTTATAGCACAACCTGGAGATAGACACAACCTGCAGCAGGTATTGTACAATCTTGTGTCCGTGATTAGATGGCACTTCAGTTACATACAAGTCAATCAACACTTTTACCACAGCTTCCAAAACTGGAAGGCCAGTTTCCTCTCTCTTTAATCTGTTCCAAATTAATTCAGAGTTTTTTTATCTCTGAGCTGTAGAGCAAATCCAGAGATAGGTGCAGCCCTGGAGTGAAAAGAAGCTCTGATGTCTCTCTATGTCCTGTGTCAGGCCATCTGGTAGGGGTGTGTGTGCCCCTTCACAAGTCAGATGGTGCCTCCTTATTCCAGGCACAAGCCAGGGAGAAAGCCTGGGGCTCCCCCTCCCTTTCTTGATGTCTGGGTGCTGCTGACACCATTCACATGCCCAGTGCAGCACAGCAGTTCCTCCTGCTCCTCTGAGCCTGGAGTGTTGGGTCAGGGTGCCAGAAAGGAATAACACTGAGAAAGGGGAACAGATGGGAGCTAACACTTTTCTTTCCCACAAAATATCCACCTAAATGGATCTGGCTTATTTTGTTTGTTGATATGTCAAGAACACAGACGTGTGAAGCAACGGGAAACGCAAAACCAAATTACCACAGCATTACCCATTTATCAGCTGAGCTGCAACACTTACCGGTTTGAATGCTTTCAACCCATGTCAATTCTTGGTAATTTGATGTAGATTAGTTTTTAATGAAATAGGAACAAATAATGTGATAACATGATTATATCTCGTCTCATCGTACAATACAATGCAGTGCTAAGCCCTGTTTCATACCGAGCTTGTACTCTCTTGTGCACTGAATTTGGACTGAGTGTGGCCCAATGAATTCTTCCCATTAGATTGATGAGATGTTAGAAAGTTATTTTCTTTTCCCACACATTTTTGAGCTGAAGCCTGTTGGATTTTGTACACCTTTCATCGGTCTCCTTAAATCACATATTTAAGTGAAATCAATCCTTCTCATCATTTATACACGGTTACATTCGCCCTCAGATGTTTTCACTCTTTCCCAAGCAAGTCTGTGGAAACTGTTGTTAGGGAAAAGGAAGCACAAACTTACAGGATCACTCACTCTCTGTATTTCTGATATCTAAACCTCCTCTTTCTCCTCCCTTCCTCCTCCCCAGTGAACGATGCTTAAACTCAAGTAAGCAAAAAGCTCAGCAGAGAGTGAGAGGTTTCATTTCCCCCTGAAGGTCTCAAGTTAAAACTGTACTTTTCTAGTAGGAGGAGTAGATTCTAGTCCAGTAAATGTGGCTCAGTTATGAATTATTTCCACAACAGAGAAGAAAGTGATTAAAAAACTTCAAGAGATAACTTATGAATTTAAATGCTTCGCAAAACATTCCCATTAGAGAAAAAAAAAAGTGGTAAAATGTGATACAAGGTCCACTTCAGAGTGCTTTAATGCAAGGCTAATGTAATGTTTTTCACTGGAGATTTTACTAATCAATAGCTGCATCAGGAATAAATGCTGACTATGTTTCATGTAAAGCTTATAAATATTTACACTGCTGAAGTACAAATATATTTTAATCTCATATTCTATATGGTCTATTTTTAATATGTTAAAGGAAATAATACCATGCTTGTGTACTGCAAAAAGTTTAAACTAAGGTCGATAAAATGGATTAAAAAATAATACTATTTAAGATTTTTAGAAATTTCCTTAGAACTGTAAGTGAGATGAAATGGCTTCTTCATCAGAAGTCTGAGTGACATGATGTTTAGCTTGGACATTAGGAAAACCTTCTTCCCTGAAAGGGTTGTCCAGGCCTGGCCCAGGCTGCCTAGGGCAGTGGTAGAGTCCCCATCCCTGGATGTATTTAAAAGACATGTAGATGAGGTGCTGAGGGACATGGTTTACTGTTGGTCTTGGTAGTGTTGGGTTAATGGTTGGACTCAATGAACTTAAAGATCTTTTCCAACTGAAATAATTCTATGTTTCTGTGATGCTATGCTGATTTAATTTCCAAGTAAGAAAAAAAAAGACAGTATTTCATCCTGAACTCAAGCAGCTACAGTGGTAAGAAAATTAAACAAGAATCTTGTTATATATTGTTCACTTCAAAGATGTTGAACATTTTCTTACTTGCTTCTTATGTTCAAAAAGGTGTTAGCAGAAGCAGCTGAAAAGCAATCATTTTTATGATCAAATTCTGAATTGTAAAAAAAATACCATGTCATACTTAAGTGACAGTGTATGCACGTTAAGCTGAAATGGAGCTCTTAATAATTCCAATCAATTTCTCATTACTTTATTTGTCAATGGACCAGTAATGAGAACACTGTTTTTTCCTGTACTCAGGTCTAGTAAATTAAGTTAAACAACAGATGTTGAACAGATGTTCTCATTATTTTAGTGACTTGATTTCTGGTTAGTCCCTGAGTTGTTTTACATGACTAAGTGTTGCATCACTCTTTTTGTGACAGATGAAGTACCTGAAAGCATCAACACTCAAAATCTCATTAGCAGAAACAGTTTTATAAAATTTTGATATGGTAAATAGACACATCACTTCTCCTTCTTAAAAAGACATGTCAACAAAATGGTAGTAGCAAATGCTTCCACTTAAATATAACATTCCAAAACCAAAGTTTCCTCATATCATTTTATGTGTTACACTCTAATAAACAGTGAATGTTGGTTTTTGGTTTTTTTTTAATTCTCCTTTTCATCAGGGTCATAGAGACATTCTGAACTCATCATCATGGTGATAATTTGTTATGTGAACAATAGTACAAATTAGACACTCAACAGGGCTTGGAACAACTATGTGGTGTTACCCTCTGATGAATGTAACTGCACTGCTGAGAGGTGAGCAACAACATAAAAGTATCTAATGAAGGGTCTACAGCCCCCTTAACACCTTGTCCCCACCCCCCAAATATAAATCTACACTTCCAATTTAAGATTGCTTTTATTATAACCTTTCTCCCTGCTAGATACCAACACTGTCCTGTTCAGTTGCCTTTGCCTTCTTCTTGCTGGGATGCCAGCTCCTGCAGCTGGTGACTTGTTGATTGCCTAGAAAGTGGCTTGGCTCAGCCTCTGCTACTGCTGTACCAGCTTTGCATGTGGGCAGAGCATTTATGTCTGGTCTGGACACTGCTTCTTGGAGAAGCAGTGGTATTTCAAAGTTCTCCAGCAGTTATTGCATATTCTCCAGCAGAAATTGCCTCCAATGACACAACCCTTGTCAATATAGCCCAGGAAATATGATTTTGTCATGTCTTGTCACAGGTCCCAGTCTCTGTACTGCTCCAACGGTACAGGGTCTCAGGGCTTTATCCAGGCTTGTTGTGCCTACAGCTGAGTTCAGACTGGTTTAGCAGTTGCTGCTGTGTTAACTCCTGTTTTTATTCACCCTGTGATCCCCAGTTTGGCACTGTCCAGACTGACCACAGTGGGGAGTCAACAGGTGACAAACAACTCTTAAGGGCAGCTGAGTCTGGAGAGGTGTCTGTGTCCCACTGGCTGTAGCTGGGAGCCCCTGAGAGAGAAGTTGGTGCTATGAGCAAAAAAACATCTGAAAACAAACCCAAGGAGAATCCAAGACTGGGGAGGAAGAAAACCCCATTGCAGACATTGTACAACTCCCAGCACAAATCCTAGAATGCTGACACTTGCGGCAAATCCCTCTTTCTAATTTTGTTGGGAAAAGACTTGAAACCATCACCTTGTGACCCAGATGAACCCTGTAAGGGTGAGCATCACAGCAGAGAAAAGCAGAAGGACTGGTGAATTTTTTAATAGAGATTTTAACTCTATTACTAAGGATGTGGGGTTTTTTATTAATTTGGACTATGGCTGTTATTAACATTGTGACTGGACTAATAATTTTCTACAGCCTTTTGATTAGGATGTTCATATTTTAGTCAGGGCAATAATAAATTCTTGTCTCCATACAGGATTTGTTCCCCTTTACCCCTAACAAGATTTTGAGTATTCAAGTGCTCAGGGTTACTATTTTTATCCAAGAATGCCTTCTTGCCTGAGGTCTGGGTACAGGCATGTTCATGTCCTGTCCACTGGCACTGGTGCACATTTGTTTTTTTTCCAACAATGGAGATTGATTTTTACCATCTCATGCGTCATATTTACAGCAACTTGAGACATCTACTTATGTATGTGGGCGGGGGAACCACACACATCCCAAGAAATGCTCATTGAAGCCTCTTGGGGGCTTTGATATACGTGTAAAGATGTTTTTTCGTATGAAAATTTCTATTTAGATAACTCTATCCTAGGCATTTCTTTTTCTAGAACCCTAACTATTGTTTAGAATGTCCTTCAGTCATTTAGCAATGATTACATCTTCTTCAGTTCTTAAGCATATATTGACTTATGTATTTAGTATTTTTTATTTTACTTCATGGCTGAATATCATAATTTTTGAAACTTCTCTGTACATTGTTGAGGAATTAGTATGACAATGTATAATTATCCTTTGTTAATGGAAAGTAGAAATGCCTGAAAAAGAAATTCAGCACTTCAAACTTTATTTGTGGTAATATAGTTGAAAATAACAGGCAGTTGTGAATACAAAATCATAGATTTAATTGGAAATTCTTTTAAACTGGGACTGTCCCAGACCTTATTCAGCAGTAAACATTAGCAAGGATGAAATACTGCCAGGGTAAATCTCCCCATAACACACACAATCCCAAAACAAGCCATAGTTTTTAGAGTCATCTGCACTTAACTGCCCAGAGCCAAACAAAGCCAGAACATAAATGATACTGTTTCAGTTTCTTAAGAGAGTTTCCTCGGTTACCTTTACCTCTTTCAGCCTCAGACCATCTGTGCCTATAATCTTCCATCTCTCCCTCCGGCCTGTGGCTGCTTTACGAGCCTTAAAAGCAAATGGAAGGTTTGCAACCGCTATTTCTGTCTGGAGGTTAAGTGCATTCCTTGGTTTCTCTTCTACTTTCCTTGCTGAATTATTATGACATTTCCCATTCAAAATGTAAATTCTTAGGTTATATGAACCAGTAAAAACAGAACAAAAAAAAAGATTACAAATATATATTACAAATATTGCATAAAAAGATCTCAGAGATTAAACTTAAATTAACACCAAACACATATGCACACTTGGGAATAAACTTTTGTTTCCTTCTAATATTCATTAAAGAAAATGTACCTATGATAATGGAATAAATATTCATGGTCTGATTCACTGTTTGGGCTGTTTTGAACAACCAGCTAAGAGAAAGAACTACCATGTGGAAAGATCAAGAGAATGAATAGACTTTCTTGCTTCAACAGTGCTCAGATAGGATGTAACCATGGTTGCAGAGCATTAAAACCCAGCTCCGATGCTGGATTCCCGGACACGGGTACTTTCTCCAATGACAGACTGCTGTGTCACACACCGATCATTGATGTCCAGCTTAAGAAAGAAAGTTCATTAACTTGTGTGGAGAAAAAAGTAATAACTGAATTCAATGGATGTTTATATCCAGTAGATGATCAAAATGGTTGAGGCCACAAATCAGAGAAGCAAGATCTACTGTATCTGACATGTGGGTCACATATTATTTGATAGCAGCCATCTCCAGACTAACAGCTGAAGTGATGTCAGAAATTCTGGCAAATATCTGTGGAGGGAAAATTTTTGGTTTAGAACATGGCATTCCTTTCTTTCAGCTAAGGCAATTTTCATTACCAGTGTCCATCACTGGTACAGAGAAGACAGTTCAAGCAGAGACAATGGAGACTTCCTTTTTTTTTTCCTTTTTCCTTCCAAAAGGGTATCCCAGGGTATGTTAAAACCTGATATTGTTCTCAGGTGAATGCACCAATTACTTTTCTGCCATTTTCATGCTGTCACTCTGGTTCTATTTCACCTAACTTACCAAGGACATTAGCAGAGAAAATACAAGAAGTAATGACTGATGAGGAGGAAAAAAGAGAAGGAACTAGTGCTTTGGATGACCTTTCAATAACCAGAGAGTGTATGGTAGTGACTCTCACAGTTTTGATTAAACTGACCTCTGAGAAAACACGTATCAGAGAACAATTTACTGTGCCTTAGGTACCATTCTGGGGGAGGGAATTATGGTGTGATTATGGCTCCCCTGCTCAGACAAAGGCTAAAATGATTGATGTTTTTCAGCCAGTTTCCTTCTTGGATTGGTCATATTTTTTGTGTTTACCCTCTGACTGAGGGCACGAAAAGGCTAAAGCTGTTCTGCTAAATCAGACAGCAACAGGTGAAGACCAATAAAACCAGAACTTTTTCCTTTCCTACTCACATCTATCGACGTTAGCCAAGGGACAGAAGATGTGTGTGTGAGAGGCAAAGAGATAAAGAGCAGAAGAGCTTATCTTCCCATATGTATTTCCTATGTATGTATTTTTCAGTATCTCCATTTCAAAAAGCAAGGTCCAAAACTAAACACAAACCATATGACTTCCAGAATAAACCCCAGCCCAGTCCCGCAGCCTGAGGGTGAAAAATGCTACCACTTGAGAAATTAATGTCCCAAAGAAGTGGGGAGGCAAACACACAGGATTGTGCACGTTTACATGCTATGTACCTTTGATACTGTCTCATCTTTCTCTTGGCACCTGAAAAGTTGGCATGATGACTCAACAGAAGCTGCAGTATCCTGCTGTGTCGTTTTTAGCTACACTGCAAACTGTGGTGGAGCAAGCAGAAAAATTGTGCTGGTTTGAAGGCTACATAAACTAATTTTAGAACCAATTTGGAAACGAACGATGAGGTTTACAGGAACAAGGTTGTGTGGTTACACTATTTTAGCATCAACACATTATAAATATATTTCACTATTATTTTTACATAAAGTAAAACCTTACTCAGCACTGACCAGGGACACAATACAAAAGGAAACTGCAATAATAATTTTCAGTGAACCTGGTAATTTTTAATTGGGAGAAGCTCTTTTCACTTGTAAGAAAGAAAGAAATGAAAATCACAGAGACTATGCATCATGTTGGTAGTAAACAAACATGTACAGGTATTTTCTTTAGTGCCCCTCATTCTCCTCTTGCTATAAGCTTTGTTCCTGAGGCCTCAATCAGAGAGAAGTCTGTGACCCTCAAGATACAGATGTATTCTTCCCTTCCTTTATTATCTTCCACTGAATGCCTCCTACAAGGTAAATGGATGCTCACATGACCCTTACAGTTTGTATGAAAAGACTTTACAGGTATTTAATCAGCTCAGAGGATACAAGAGCTTCCTCTCTAAATTTTATAATACTTCCAAAGTACCCACAGCTCATGGACTCAGAGATAGCTCCATCTTCATTTATGTATCACAGAATCATAGAATAGAATCATAGAATCATTAAGGTTGGAAACAACCTTCAAGATCATCAAGTCCAACTGTCTACTAAATATTATCAGGAACACTAAACCATGTCCTGAAGTGCCATATCTAGATGTTTTTTGAACACCTCCAGGGATGGCGATTCCACCACCTCCCTAAGCAGCCTGTTCCAAGGCCTCCCCACTCTCTTAGTAAAATAATTTTCATATTATTCAACCTAAACATCCCCTGCCACAATTTAAGCCCATTTCCTCTTGTCCTATCTTGCATATCTTGCATGCCTACTTTTTTTTCCCCAAAGTAGTAATTTATGTAAACATCCACAATGCACTTTAGAACAGATGAAGCAAACACAAACCGACTTTTTTGTTGCTGTTGTTGTCTGCTTCATTATTTATGTTTACATTTATTTAAAATATTTCAGTTTAGGGAAAAATAGGTATTCGGGACTTGACTGGCAGCAAGTTTAATTCTACAGAAGACATATCAGAAAAATAGCATTTCCACACTTTTCACATACCTAACCTCAAATACGTGAAATGTAATATTCATTCCATAATGACCTGTGACATTACATGTCACATAAGAGCCCTGTGTCAGAGGTCTGAAGTTACTAGACTGCCCAGAAGATTGTGAAGTGATGATTACTCACCTATTCCTTTAGAACTGAGAGTGTATTCTGTTAGAGTTTGCACTGAAGCCTACGCTGCCTAAACAATATTGTTCTGCATCCTCACCTCATATGCTCTGAACAGAGATTGCTTCCACCATCCATGGTTATAAATTTTCTCTCTACAAACTGAATGTTTTCAGGCTACTGTGCTAACAGTGTAAGCAGAAAGATTTTGAAGGTAATAAAATACTGAATCTCCGTTCATGCTATCCCTTGGTCCTGACTGCCTTATGGTCATATAATATATTACACAACATAATTAACTGCTTTTACACCTCTCTCAGTACTTTATGCCCTGCTACTTCATTTATTCTTTAGAAGCAGTTTTATAATGTCATCATTATAAAATCAAATGTCTGGTTCTTATACATCTAGAACAGAGGCTTGCAGATAATCTTTTAATTAACAATAATTAGTTATGTTTGCACGATGCTCTGCTGGAAGCATAAATGAGGTGATTATTTTATTTCTATTATCATGTTACCAATGGATTAATATTGAGATTCTTTCTGGAGAACATTAAGAAATTGGACTCCAGACTAATTTTTCAAGGATTAGGGATATAAATCAAGAGCTAATTGGTTAAAGAAGTTTTTTTAACTTGTCCAGACTAGCCCCTGACATACATACAAATCAAGATTGAAGACTAGACAGAAGACATATGGCTGCTTTTCAACAGAGATAAGTATATGAGCAACTGAACTTAGCTGTGTTTGTTGCAGGACACCAGCAGAGAAAACTGGTTCTTTTGGTACCCCTGGATGTTGCAGCTTTGCTTTTTAATCCCTGTCTCCTGAGAAACAATGGCTTTCAGCATACAGACTAAAAATATAGGCAGGCCAGCAGGGATTTTCTGAATTACACTTCTTGGGATTTACAGTCTGGAACTCATTTTTCATCTTCATAATTTTTTTTTATCAATGGCATAGGTGCCCAAGTTTTATTTTAAGAGGTAATTAGTACAGTGAGGGCCCTTTTATTAGATAATTTACAATTATTTACATTACTCAGATAGGATGTAGAAAACTGAGAGTTTTCTAATAGTGCAGAGTCCTCTGGAGGAAAAAGGTGAGCAATTGAGGGAACAACATCAACAGACCTAAATCTGGATAGCTAGTTTTTTAGGAATTCATCAGGGAGGGAAGAAAGCTGGTTTTCCAAAAAAAAAAAAAAAAAAAAATTCAAAACAAAGGAAAATTTTCCCTACTTATCCTGCACTATGGTACTAAACAGTACCTTATGGGGAAGAGCTGAAGGGCCACCTGTGCCTGTTTTCTGTGTTGTATGTGATACTCATTATGATAAACTGTGGTAAATATTTTCAGAGTGGGCCTATCACATCAAGTGGATTCCCAAACAGAAGAGAAGTACGTTGTTTTTTCCTCTGTGAATTCTGAAATATGAAGTGTGAGACTTGTTCTGAGCTACTCAGAAGAGCTACAGCTGAAGTGTGGCGGAGTCAAAGGGGTGTTTCAGGTGCCTGGGCACCTTGCATGTGTATCTGGAGCAGCTTGATTTCATCGCTGCAATGAGTCTGCTCTGACTGTGACCATGATGTAGAGTCAGTTCTTGATCCTGATCTTAGGTTCACCTTAAGCTGCTCTGCATATGCTCAACAAATCTTGATCTTTGGAGTTCCTGTGTGGTGGATGTGTAGTAGCTGGCAGAGACCTACCACATTCTGTCTGTGGGGCCCCTCTTGGACTGGGAGCCCATGATTTATGGCTGCAGTGATTTGAAACACTCCTGAGCACAACTCTAGGTAGCTCTAGGTAGCGTGGTAACTTTTAATGATAAATATCTATCACATGTAGGTGTCTCTAGAGCAGGCAGTAGCTGAGCAGGGTTTTTTGAGCAAGGTTGCAAATTCTGCTTGGAGCAATTGAATTTATTTATTGGATCTGTCTTTTAGTTCTTCTCAGCTAAGTTTGGTATTTTATATTTTAAGATGCTCTAAGAGGAGCTTAGATTTTCTTTCAGGTAACAGATGAATCTCTTGCTATTATTCTGGTAAAGCTATTGAAATGACAGTAGAACTGTGGATGGCTAAATTGTGAGTCAAGAGGTATTTTAGAAAAGATATTTGATATCATCATTGGACATTTTATCCAGAAGATTCCTTGTCTTAAAAAATATTTTCCGCATTGCCTCATTTGATACACTGAAAATTTTAATAGTACTGAATTGGCAAATGAAATTGAAAAAGGAGTTGAAAATTAAATCCTTTATATCAAGAAAGTGATCACTTCAGCCTTTAAAGATAAAAAATTTAATGTTCTAATCACAGGGAAATGACATGAAAGTTCATATGCAATGCTGTATAAGCAACATTTTTTATAGTTCTACAGAATATAATCTCTATCCTAGTTAAACTAATTATGGGCAGTATTTCTCAAATAGCTGCCTAACCTTCTGAGTCTCTTACAGGCTTTTAGGAACCTTCCACGGTCTTGAGATGGGTGGGACTCTTGATAAAAACCTGAAGGTTTTAATATTTTGTCTGCTGTCACGCCAGCTGTCCTGAAGTCTCATAATTAGGCACTAACATGTTGGTTAATTTTATTCATGTTTCACAGATAATGTAATTTACATTGCAAACTATATGCTTTTGCACAAATAATGTTAAAAAATTTATTATTAATGTGAAATTGTCTGGTTACTTTACAGCCACATACTGATGGGTCTATTTTAATGTTTACTCTGACCATAAGGAAAGCAGAAAGGAAGTATTGTCTCCTTGATTATTCTGAGGTGAGATACAGAGAGATTAAATGACCTTCCAAGACTGAGAGGTAGTTGTCACATCACCCCAATGTCTTTGCTAACCAAAATCGTCTCTCTTCCTAAGTTATGAACGTAGGAGCAAGAATGACCCAGATATATACAATCTCTTTCCTTTCCCAAATGAGAACTTTGTCAATATATTTTAAACAAAAGGAACTATCTCTAAAATGTGAAATTACATTCAGGGCAGTAAGTCATGCCACCTCCTCCAGGAATAGGCTCCAACATCTGTCTCTGCTTCTTCAGAAGTTTGGTTGAAGACTGACATTTTTAGTGAGATGTTGCTCATAGTGTCCAGGAAGAATCAGCAGCTGAACCTACACAGCTTTTGTAGGAAAATAAGTTGGAACAGGATGGCCCAATGAAGTATTCATTAGGAAAAAAGGAGTAGGTTATGATGTTTTATGCCAATGACAGTTACCTGCATGAATATTTCATTAACACACTTTTACAGCGATCACAGGGATTATAGGTAGCTGTTGATTAGACCTCCTGCAACACAGTGATTATGCTTCTAAAGCAGCAAGGATATCTCATGCCTGTGGTGGGCAATCACTATTTCTGATTTTTATCAGCTTTCAAGAGTAATCAAGTGACAGTTACCAAGTCCTGTAGCTGCCTTGCTGACTCAGAGCTGCCTTCTATATATTTTAATTATGTTATGATCCCACTCGCTTCCTGGGGTGCCAAAAAACCTTTTATTGAGTTTTCGATGCCTGTTTTATTAGGTCTGTCAGTTCAGTTTAAGTAGTCAGACACAAACGCCTTTCACTTACATGCACACCAACAGGTAGTAAAAGCCTTAATGAGCACAGATTTTAAGCTGTAGTCAGTAATGAGTGTAGAGTGCAAGAAAGGGCATAAAACTTTGCAGTAGTTAAGATTATTTTTACTCTGGGAATGTTTTAATTTCAGAACTTCAAAAGTGCTTTTAAATTGGCTATTTTTTTATTTTTTTTGGTGTGTGTGTGGATTTAACTTTAATGTAGTGTTACATTTTTAAGTAGGTATAGAGGGGGTGGGCAGAAATGACATCTGAAGATGAAAATAAAAAGTAAATACCAATTATTTCAGTTTTATATCAGTCATAAAAATATAGCATAGCAGATGCTTCCATGACATCTTTTAAAAGTTGGGTGTTTATTGTGTGCATATGTTCAATATCGAACATAATTCATTTTCCTCTGTTCATCTCAAATTAAGGGAAAAGTCAAGCATCAGCAACTCTACAGATAATGACAACAACAACAAGACCTACAAAATGCGAGGAAATGCAGGATGAGATGAAACAAGAAAAACAAAAGTGGTAAGTATGAAAGACATGTGGCAGGTTAAAAAAAAAGTACTGATAAGAACAAAAAGCCACACAAAATAAGTGGAGGAAAATGTAAGACATTGATTCAGGAAATAAATTTTAAAATAAAAGAAATTTTTAAATGTGGCTCACTCAGCTCTGTTGTGATGGGAACAGAGCTGCTAAAGGGTGACAGTACCTAAGACAGGTAACTGATATTCACTTTTCTTTCTCCCTGTGCTGTCAGGAAGGAGTTGTTCATATCTTGTTTTCATATGTTATTAGAACAGTTTGATCCTGAAACGATGGAATTTGCATAAGAGAGAAAAAACAGTCTGATAAAGTTTGGTCTGTGTGGGCAGGAGAAAAGCGTTTGAGCACTACTACACAGTTTGAGATGTCTGTCATCTCTGGATACAGGAGACTCATTCCCATCCCATAAAAGTGACCCTGCAAGTGTTGCTGCATCCCTAAAATTTACCACCAAAAGCTGACATGTAAGAGCCACAGAAACAGGCCTTACAGCGGATTTTTCCATGTCCAAGCCACATGGTTTGACGTCATGCAGAGGAACAAGAGCTGGTGTGTTAACAATGTAGTTATAAAGCTAGAAAGGGCGCAGGTGTTTCAGAGATGGGACACAGACTGTGTACAGCACTGTACTGATGAGGTAGTTATTCTAACTAACAGATGATGGCTGGGGCCAGCCTAACATCTCTACAGCAGAGGTCTGTGCTGTGTAATGTCTGTGCTCTTTTAGCTAGTGGGAAGAACACTATGGTTTAGTGGTGGACTTGGCAGTTCTGGATTAACAGTTGGACTCAATGATCTTAAAGGTCTTTTCCAACCTAAATGATTCTGTGATTCAAAGACACTGATGCTACATTGTGTTATATGGCCAAAGTTACTCTCATGGCCAGAGCTACCCCTGTGATCTGGCACTTCTCAGTAGCTATAAATCTCTTCCAAGGGCTTTAAGAGCTTGCACAAGTACCTGGACACTGGCCCAGTGCCCAGTTGCTTCAGGCTCTCAGAAACATGAGTTCAGGTCTTTTTAGCATAACTTAGCTTTTTGTCCTAATATAGAATTTCTTTCACTACTCTTGCTTTTAGGTCCTCACAAGAATGTCTCAGCTAGCCATAAAAAGAGAATAGAACATATGGAACCAAGTTTTTTTAGTGATTTTGATGGACAGTTCACAACAGCCCATTTACTATTTACTTCTCAATAGGATGAAGGCAAAGATGTGTGGGTGGATGGCAGTCAAGACTGTGAGTGTTTCAGCTTGGCAGACTGCAGTATGGCGCAGTGCTACTTTAGATTACCTTAGATGGGCTTGTTCACATACCCAGGTTGTAGCCATGGCAGTGTGGGACTGAATGTCAGCTACTTTTCTTCACAGGGAAGTGTAGTGGAACATTGTTGACTGAACTGGTGCAGGTGGAGCATTGTGGCTGGACTGTGCTCACCTTCAAACTGGTCTGGGAATTTTCAAGCTGCATAGCCAGGTAAACACACATTATAGAAAATGTATCAGTACAGATTCCAAATCACATTATAGAAGGAATATCAGTAATAAGACTCAGGGAAACAGTAGCAGGAATACTCAAGTAAAAAAGATGGATTTCACTTGAGTCAAGATTTTACCTGCGTGGTCTGTTTGATTCACAGTTAATAAGGCTCAACAAAAACAAGTGTCACAACTGACATAATGTTCAGTAGCCTGGCAAAGACTAATGACTGAAGGCATCTTGACCACAGGGTTACTCACACTCCATTTTGCGTATGAGATTGTCCCTTCTGAAATAAGGTTGATGGAGCTTGGAGGATGCAGAGAGTGATGCTGACAGATTTGGGATTTCCTCTGTGAAGAACTAGAAAGGCTTTAGTCTGTGCTGGCTTGTCAGTCTTGTGACCTTATGCAGCAATAAATGAATGTAAGATCAACAGAAAGAGAAGAGAGACTAATTCATGATATTCAGCAGAGGCCTTGAACAAATACTGTGATACTGAAGTTGCCCTACTGTGTTCACCCTTATTGAGAATTGTGTATTCAAAAGATAAATATATGCAAGACTTCTGGGTCTGCCTGTACTACAAGCCTTTTATTTCATTCCCTTGTTAAATGTTTTAAAGTAAGATTAAAGACTCTTTTTAAGATGGCTTTTTATTGAGCTGATGTATAATTCCTTTCAGGGTGTAAAATGCCTTGATATGCTTCCATGACAAGGGACTTTATAAATTATATTGAATTATAAAAAAACACAATCTAATTTGTAATAGGGAGGTAGTTTTGTCTCTTTACTTCGCTTATACTTCACACTTCATATAAATGGAAATGTTTTATGCAAGCCAACTTCAATATCAGAATTAGGTAATCTGTCACATTCTTTTAAAAACCTAAACCTGTGATTTTTATCATGTTGGTTTAAAACAATTGTCACAAATGTACTGTTGGAAGATTTTGACAATTAAAATTGACATGAAAAAGCATTTTATTTTGAGATATGTATATGATTATCATGTTTTATTTTGTGGAATGTATTCTTGCTTCTTATTTGTTATCACATCCATTCTTCTAGCACGGGATAGCAAAAGCAGTACGCCCAGTATGCCTTTAACACTGAGTTCTTAATTTACCATTTATATGCCCATTTTTGTATATTCACAAGGTAACAGAATCTGATCTGATGAGACTTTCTCACTTCCAGATTTTTGGAAGTCACTAGGTTAGTTTTTCAAGCTTGTTATCTACAGTTCTTGGAAACACAATTCTTAATTTTTCAGTGGAAACCCCTCCCCAAAAGACAGACTTTATAATTAGCTCTGTCAATAACATTTTATAAAATAAAATCAGACCCCAAAAGCTTTCCCTTTCCCCACATAACTAATAAGCGTTCCTAACTGCTTTTCATTATCATTAAGCTTTCTCCTGGGGTCAGCGTTCATCAGCCTCATTACTTCTGCAGTGTCCTAGTTTGCTGTCACAGTTTGCTTTGGAAATGCATTTTAGTGGTACCTGTAAGTAGTACTGGGAAAGTAAATGGAAGTATTTGAGTGCTGACAACACTGTTAAAATGTCTTTTCTATTTTTTTTTTAGTAGTAATGCAAAAGAGAGAGAGAAATAAAGGAGCCTTTTTAGTTTACAGACCAACGCCTGAGAATTTTAAAATCATCATATTGTGGCAGTATTATGAATTCCCATTTCTCTACCTCACCAAAGTGAGAAGCACGTAACATGTACTTAAGTAATGGATCCTAAGGTTATAAATCTAAATACAGTACTAGTTGTTGTTGAGCCTATTTTTAAGGCCATAAACAGCCAGAAGGTCTATCAAAGGTAGTGAAAAGAACTGACAGGGTCTCAGCATTTTTGGAAACAGGATGTTTATTTTTAGGTATCTTGGTTTTTATATCCAAATGTGAAATTTTTGTGTTTCATTATTTTGGTGAAAGGGGGAAGAGGTATTAAAACAGAAATTGCAGATACTGGCATTTTTTGAAGGAAATTTGTTTTCATGATCTTCCTTTATGTTATCGGTCCTATGCAAGCTAACAACTCTTTTATTTCTCCATTTTAAAAGTAATCTAAACTTATGTGCTTGATTGGTGCAAATTCATTTCACAATTCCTAACCAGTAACAACAATGTGCCCCATGCATCGTCATCTGGTCATTTCTGTACTTAAATCTCTTCAGTCAAAACATAACACTTTATGGTGACAGAGGGCCTTTGGTTTGCATTCTACGTTCTGACCCTTCAGCTCCTCAGTCAGCTCTGTAAGGACATGTCAGCACCATGACTGGTCAGTCTTTTCTGCCTACAACTGCTATCCCTCAGTATATGTGCATGAGAATCACATCTGGTTAGGTTTTTCTTTTGCATATTGGATAAAGGCATGCTGAAATTTCAGAAGAGTGGTGTCACATCAACTATCAGGCTTTTGAATCCTATACTTGAGATTGTAAGTTTCTGTGATGGTTGTCTATGATGAATCTGCCATTTTTAATTGGTGAAACATGCTAATATTTGGAAACAGCACTTGGTTATTCTTGACCTTTCTTTGTCTGATTTGTTTAGTCTAAAACTAGGGATTAGTACTAACAGACAGCAAAAACTTGGCAGCTGGCCTGTTTAGTTTTGGGTGGCACAACCTGAGTGTAGGAAAAGAAAAAGACCTATATGCTTTTCAGGGATATTGTAGAATTTGCCACTTGTTCACAAGACTAAAGAAGGTGTCAGTGACTGATTCGGCTAAGCCATAAGTGGGAAATCTTTTCCTAGCTTACTTAAAATAAATGGAGCTCTATTTTACATTCAGATCTTGAAGCTTTGGACAGTCAATTTAAAGCAGTATTCTTCTTTCAGATCCTATCAAGCAGATCTCACCTTTGATAGTCTGTTCCGTATATCTTTCATGCTCAGAGATTTGTGCACATAAGGTGAGCAGGGTAATAGAGTTAAGATCAGCCATGTCGATCTGAAAGAAAAATGTTGCCTTTAACAAATGTTCCAGCCTGTTACCTTTTCTTCAAGGAAACAGCAGACGCTTAAAAGGACTGATTTTTTTTTTTTTTTTTTTTTTTAAGTTGATGTATTTTCCTAAAGCCTTAGCTTGTATAAATTGAGTTCTTGTTTATGTAATTTAAAATGCAATAATGACAGAAACAGAAGCAAAAAGAATTAGCATATACTGATTATGCATCATCAATAATGAAATTTAAGCACTTTGTGAACAAATGTGAGGTAAATGTCACACAGCACTTAGTAACAGAGTGAAACAACAGGGCAAGAAAAACAACTAAATAGAAGTAAATAGAAGCAATAGAGGACATGAGGTTATAATTTGAATAATTCATTAGGGGATTCAAGATGTTCCAGCTTAACATATAAACTGGGTTTAATTTGATCTCTTTTTCTTAGGAAGGCTGTGGACTTAAAGTGATTCCAGTATCTTGCATTAATAGTCTCTGATCTAAGCCTTAAACAAAATAAATTTTAAATGAGAGAAATCATTTTAATGAGAATTTGAAAAATTATATACCGAAGATCAAATGTGATAAAGTAAGCCAGCCATAGTAGATTACTTAGAATATTGTAAAGCCAAATTCAGTCACATAGTATCACGCAAGAAAGGGGTTGCAAATCCTGACGGACCAGAGAGACCTCTGGAAGAATTCACATGTCGCAAACCCCTGCGGTTACAGAAGAGTGAGAAAACTGAACATACATACAGGAAGACTTCTGTCTATTAAAGGGACCTCTGCTCTCCAACTGTAAGTATCATAGGATTCTGCCTTAGAGGAGTTGCAGGAGTATAGTAGGTTGGTATGAGACAGGGTGTCTGCAATGATTTAAAAAAAAAAAAAAAAAATTAAAAGAGGACATTTAGTCCATCTCTGCACATATATAGAAGCAAGTGTACTTGACCAGCAATTTAACACATTTGTGCTTAAATATTCATCAGGAAGACTCTGTTTCTTCCTTAGGTAATCCATACAAATACTTAGATATCCCGAAGGTTAGAATTTTTTTCAGTTATGGAAATTAGCACTTTATCTTCCTCTTAATGAATGTGGTGAAGATAATTGCATTTTTTATACAGACTTGTAGACTTCTAAAGAGCTATACTGGGTCTCTTTTCTGACAACGTCAGCAATGTCAGCCTTTCCTTGTTTTTCCATACTCCATGTCATTTGTGCTTCCCCTCTGCCAGAATTATTTGGTTTACCAGTTTTCATAAAGGTCTAATGTTAGGTAGATTTCACAAGCTGAGGCCCTTATATTGATATTGATATAAACTAACAAAAAACATAGATAATTATGTATAAATAAAAAGTTATGTCTCATTTCTTTCTCTGGGCTGTCTGGTTGACATGATACATCTGAGAATGACATTTACTTTTTTTTGGCTTGTGACAGAGTCAAGTGGCTGATCCTTATTCATTCTGGGATCCACTCTACTGTTCTGTGCTTTTTTTTTGTAGGTCTGCAGTCTTTTTACATTGATTTGACTACCCCTCTATCAGTTACATTTGCATGTTACCAGTCTAATCAAATACTACATTCATTTCACATTCTGACTGTCATGCAAAACACAGCTGTTTCAAACTTGATGTCATTCACAAGTTTTTTAAGCACACTTTGAGTAGTTTAAGTTGATTATGTCATTGAGAAATAATTACCTTTATCATATTGGAATAATGGAATTTTGCACGCAGTTTTGACCTCGGATGAAAGAAAGTTAGGAATTTAAAAAGATTTTTATGGAAGTTAAGAGTAATGTTTTATATATTAATTCCAAGAGTACCATTTACTTGAAATTATGTGAACCTTTTCTTGACCTGAGCTGAGGAAAAAAAAAAATATATTTTATACGATTATTGTACTGTTTTAATTTTCCTTCATATATTTAAAATTCTTCATGAATAGATTTTAATCAGTTTTTGAAATGGTAGCTGAGTAACAGTTCATCAACAGTACATTGCCAGTTGTCTACAGGAAGTATTTGTATCTGAGTTTCAAAGCACCCTAAGTAATTTTTTATTCAACATGACATAAGGAACATGATCCACATCTTGTATAAGTGTCATACATGTTGTTAGCTATTCTGTGTGATCCTACTTGTACACACAAAACTGATTAAGTCTCCAGTGAAACAGTTTCAGTATTGTCCTCCTTTGAATTGAAATTTCGATATAATTTGTTTAATGGAGAGTGGTTTATGGGCAACAGGTGTTGAATTTTTCCTAAGAATCATATCAAAAGTGTACTGAAGTGGAAACACAGTGAAATTTGGAAGTTTGAATCAAAGGAAGTTTCATATTTTGAGGACTAACAATACAAGGCATGGAGCAAAAATACTCAAGAAACCAACTTCTAAAATTTAGCATGTTGACATTGGTAAATGCATATTGTCACCAGCCAATATTAAGGAAAGCTCCTAGGAGTGATGAGTGAAAGATGTAAAAGGTAGCAGAGCACGACTGTGTTAGTCCTGGAGAAATCTCTGTAACGCATTCTATTACATCTATTAAAAAATGGTGGACTTTTCATAATTTAAAGTTTGATCAAACTTTAAAAATTTGTATCTCATTTCAAAGTTGTCCCTGCTTTGAGTGAGGAATTGGACCAGATAAGCTCCAGATGCCTCTTTTAACCTTAATTTACCTATATTCATAGAATATGGGGCAGGCTATAGGTTGTTCCTTTCTGCCCTTCACCTATTGGGCTGTTGCATTTCTAAGGTGGAGTTCCTGTAAGAGCATGAGAACTATTTCTGTTATTAATCCAAAAGGAGGAAGAATTATTGGCCAGATTATTTTTCCTGACAGTCAATGATGGTTTATCACCTATTCTGATAAAAAAGAAGTTATTTTTCATTTAGTATACCAGGAGAATTTATAGAGGTTGGAGAATGGAGGCATTTTAGTAGGAAAATGTAATATTAGGTTGACACATTTTAAGTAAAAAATGGTTTTATTACTTTAACTTAGAGGGGAAAAAGCCTTTCCTGAGCTATTATCTCATACATATAATTTCTGAGGTGAGCTGTCATTTGTGAAAGGAACTCTGTAATTCTGATTCTCACATGCTGTTCTTTCAGAAAATCTCAGCACTTTTATGACAAAATTTGATTGGAAGACTTACCTATAGCTGATGATGCCTTTCATGGATACAGCAGCAATATTAAAAAGGGGTTTTAAGCAATAGAAATGGTCAAAATTAGCTAATGTATTGTAAGGAGAGATTTATTTTCATTGTATCTAGTTATAATATCTATACCTGCAAAGCAAAAGAGTTGAGTAGAAAGATGGAAAATCATTTTGGAAAATCTTACTAGTGTTCAATCTGTCCAGAGAGCTATAATTTGGTGGCAGTTAAGGTTGAAGCAGAATGTTTTGTTTTAAAGTCCTTCAAGTAGAAAGTCCCGGTGGACTTATTAAAGCTGAGCTTCAAATAGACAAATACTTAAAGCCTGACATTCCAACTTCAGTTCTATATTAATACTGTTTTTCAAGTTGCAGGAAGTTACTCAGCATTACTCAGTATGACTCAATTACTCAATTGCTACTATCTGCATCAAGAATAAAAAGAGGAAATATGCTTCTGAGTACCAGAGTAGCCTTTTTTTGTTATATGATTTTTTTCAGAGACTTAACTTCTAACTAAAGAAAACATGGGTTATTTACTCCCCTTTATTTTTATTGAACTCAAATCTTGGCTTCCAATCTATCCCATTTGGTGGTTCAAAGGTAGCTCAACAAAAAGTAAGCCTATACAATTATGAATATATTTTTTCAAATCTCATTATGGAATTTAATTACGGGAATGCTGAGGCAAGATAATCAGTT
>JAAGNO010023231.1:33699-48888 GCA_033439905.1 Ceryle rudis | reverse complement strand
GAGGGGTTTCCAAGCCCCCCGTGGAGCTGTGGTGCTGAGGGCCATGGGTCAGTGGTGCCCTGGCAGTGCTGGGTTAAGGGTTGGACTCGATGATCCTAAAGGTCTCTTCCAACCAAAACAATTCTATGATGCTATGATTTGACCTCCCAGCACCAATGCGAGTTAAAAAATATGGAAAATAGGCTACAAACAAACGCACTTTACTCAACTACACCGACGCTGCTTTTAGAGGCTTACTGAAAAACTACCAACTATTAAAAAGCAATGTCTAAATGAAATCTTTTGAGATGGAGATTTTTTTTTTTTTTTCCTAAGAAATAAAATGTTTAGTGCCTTTTATCTCTATCTGTTCTAATGCACTTATTCAAGACAGTTTGCTTATGTTCAACTGTAAAATCCTCTAGGTCTTTTTTTTTTTTCCTTCCAGCCCCAGTTAAGAAGTGAAAAGCTAACATCAAAGCACGGGCTTAAAATTTGCAGAATAGAAATCACCCAGTGCTTCGTCTACTTCAAAGTGTAGCCCCCGTTCCTCATCTGTTTATTAAAAAGATCTAAATGCAAGGAAACAACAGGCTTGAATGAATTTGATGTACAATATGTATAGCGGTAAACACGGTACAATATTCCGGTTCAATTCAAACAGCATAATTCCATTATCATTACCCTCAGGTTGCTGTGTCGATGCAGTTTTGAGTGTTAGATTGAAGAACAAAACAGGAAAAGAGAAAAAGCAATGCCTTTGTTACTGTGGATGTAGGTACGGAGACCTTGCTGGGTTGGTTTTTTGGTGGTTTCATCTACCCGGGTGCAGGTTCTGGGACACTAAAGGTTATGTTCTTTGAAACCATAACTGAATATTATTTCATCATTAGAGAGAACCAGTAGCTCACAGGTACTGCGAATAAATCAAACTGAGTTTACTTGGCTCATGAGTTGAAAATCCACTCGTGGTGATGCCACGAGAATGTTACTTCAGCGCGCCATCAGGAATATCAAGTCTTCCAAAGAGGCCCTTTCCATGTTTGGCAACTCAACTGAATCTTAATATATAGAATTAAAACACTTCAGTCCTTAAATGAATCACAGAATGTTAGGGGTTGGAAGGGACCCCCAAAGATCATCGAGTCCAACCCCTGACTTGACAACGAAACGCACGACACTCTTCAGTACCAGCTGACCCTGCTTGCTCTCACTTTCACTAAGTACCGTGTTTGTTAATTGTATATTGTCCATCTATCGTAAGCTGTTTGGGGGAGCTACAAGATCTTGTAAGCATCAAACATATCCAAGACATTACTTAATAAGGAGTTAATACAACACGCTGATGGGAACTCTCCATATGAAGACAGATTCCACATGCAAAATGAAAATTGCCTTGAGAAGAAAAATTAAGATTATTTCAACTGTGTCTCTGCAGACCAGGAACACACCAACCCAACAGATAACAGTGTCCTCCAGCATGGACTTCTGAATGATGGTTCACTGGTACAGACAGAAAAAGACTGTGGGGAGTATAAGATGGGAAAACAGCACGACTGTGGTTTTTGATTGATCGCTGGGAGGGAGGCTTCGATTTCTCCTAGGCAAGGAACATCACTTTTCCTAACTCAGGCAGGGGCCGACAGTTAGGAAAACGCAGAAAAGTTGCTGCATGTAAAGAAAATCAGAGTTTGCCATAAGAGGGCGGTAGTCGTTTACCCAAAAACCAGAGACAAACTCGAGATGTCAGTCAAAAGACTTAACTTTCCCATGTTGACTCTGTAGCTAAGTTACTCAGGCAGATACCACTGTCTTTAAGGAAACTGAATTCAGAAACTTACCTTTTCTACTGCAAATGTTCGAATCACATATTCAGCCAGGAGCTCTGTTTCTATTAGCGTCACTTTAATATCTTTATATATCTCCGTGTCATCTGGCCAGTATTTGCAGCATTTGACCTTTAGAAAAACAGAAAAGAAATTAAGGTTCATTTATTTTAGAAGGTTCACAGTGAATCCATTCTGGATTCCGGGCAATGATTTGCTTTAAAACAGGATGCCATGCAAAACAGCCCCATTTGCTGCACGTGGCAACGAATCCTGTTTAAGGGCTGATGCCTCTTTGGCTCTTCAGACAGCTTTCAGTGGAGAGTTGGGTGGTGGTCAGTGAGGTAAGGTGAATTTGTACGGCGCATGAGAGATATTTATACCCTGCACAACTTGGTTACATTAACTGTTCATTTCCCGTGCTTTCTGATGCAGGCTGTGCCCAGAGGGACAACCACCATCAGAAGATTTTCTTCCCCCAACCTGTAGATGGTGATTTGTCTCATAAATATCTTCCTGCCTTCTAAAATGAACATTTTTTTTCTGCCAGGAAAGATTTTCTTAGAAAAGTATCTTGTTTTCACAGGTTAACTTTCCAAAGGAACTGATGAGAGGTCAGATGACAAAACTCAACACTCGAAGTCAAGTGATCATCTGTTTTATGCCTGACGTTTAACACCAATTTACTAGATGACCCCAAACACCATGGGCAGGATTCATCTCACCTAGGTCAAACTAAGATCAGTAGGACAAATGCCTTCCAAAGGTTCCTTTATTTTTGTTAACTATGAAAAGAGTCCAGATGACTGGAAGAAGGAAGACATTTTTGACAATGAGGGTGGTGAGAGCCTGTCCCAGGCTGCCCAGAGAGGTGGTGGCTGCCCCATCCCTGGCACCATTGCAGGGGAGGTTGGCCGGGGCTCTGAGCACCCTGCTCTAGTTGCAGATGTCTCTTGAAAGGTCCCTTCCAACTCGTGCTATAATTCTATGACTGTCTTTGCCTAGCTGTTTGGATTCTTGATGGCTAAGGTCAGCTGAGATCAACTCACCTTTTCCCCCACACTACTTCAGCAGGCTTCTGAAGTTGCACGTTCTTGTTTACTTTAATATCTGCTTAAATGGGTTGAGTAAAAAACCCCCAGATGCTTCCAATGTTCAGTGGAAAAGTGATAGAAAAATCAAAGAAAATTAAACTTCACAACTGGTAGAGTATTTCTCAAGCCCATTTTCATGACAAAATATTTGGATTGCTATCATGTCTGTTCTCAAGCAAAAGGTAAAACTGATGAACGTGTGTATAAGCAGACGGTGATAACTCTAATGCACGATTCAAACGATTTATTTATATAAACTCCAGATTCAGTATATAAAGGATTATATATAGTCATATTATATTATTTGACTATATTATATGTAGTAAAACCTTGTCCTGTCAGGCAGAAGAAAATACTTTCCTCAGAATTTGTTTTGAATGATGAGACTGATCATCACATACAACCCCTCTTTACTGTCTGGGCAGGAGAAAGGTCTCGCCACATCAAAGCAGCAACATCAGCTGGATAAAATAAGAAGTTTATCTGGGTGGGGTCAGTAGTTCTGACCCTTTTTCTGATTCTTTAGCAGGATAAAATTTCAATCTGAATAGAACCGAGCTGAAGGGCTGGAAAAACACAGCCCCACATCAGGATTCTCTTCAGAAAAGCAGAGTAGCTTGGTTAGGAGCCCTGGCTCCCAGCCATAAAATTATCCAAGCATCCTAACAGCTTATTCCTGCTCACACAGCTGATGTAAAGCTCCGAGAGCAGCGCTGCAGTTCAGGTAGCTATAAGCAGGTTTGTATTTATTTCTCTGTGCTTGTCTTCAGACCGAGTAACCGCGTTAGCGCTGGCTACGAAAACATTCTGTACAGTAGTCACATTTCATCTGGCATTAAGCACAGTTTCAGGACAAGTGGCAAAAACCAGGTTATAAGGTTCCCTTCCGTAGTGAGAGGCTTAGAGCTGGGGCGCCATATGGTCCCCACGGTGCTCAGCTCTCCTGTACTGAAGGGGCAGGATTGCCAGCAAATGTGTATTCCCCTCTATAAGCAATGAACAACTATTGCAAAAGCATCAGGCGGTGCTGCCAGCAGCTGAGTAGTCAGTGCTGCTATCTGTTGTTGTATCTACTTGATGTTTATCTGGATCTTATCTCTTTTGGATGTAGTTCTAAAAATCGTCTGATAGAATCATCAAATGGCTTGAGTTGGAAGCGACCTTAAAGATCATCCAGTTCCAACCCCCCTGCCCTGGGAAGGGACACCTCCCACTGGACCAGGCTGCTCAGAGCCCCATCCAGCCTGGTCTTAAACACTTCCAGGGATGAGATGTCCACAGCTTCTCTGGGCAACCCCTTCCAGTGTCTCACCACCCTCAGAGTGAAGAACTTCTTCTTAGTGTCTAATTAGGAATCAAAGTGAAAAACAATGAATGCTCTTTGTTCTGTGTTGATAAAATAATCCAGAAAATCCACACTGTTCAAATCCCTTAGGCCAGCAAACGGATCCTGTTGCAGGTCATGGTTGGGACTTCTCTGAAACAAGGGTTTCCCGTCTATGGGTCGGATAAATTTTCAACTTTCCCTGCAGAATGAGGCCATTCACCCTGCCTCAGACTGCAGCAGCCCAGTGATAACCCCACCTCTGCAGCCAATTTCCTTTTCCTGCCTGTTCACTCGTCCTTTCCATAGGTGGAACCCAAACCACACAAAGATGGCCAACACATGTAGGAAGGGAGCAGCTGCAGCGGTGATCCCGGTGACAGCGCTGCGGAGCAGCACATCTCTTTGTTGCCAACTTCAGCCTTGTTTCTTTCTGATGGGCACCTGCCATCCTCAAAACAGCTCTAGTTTAGTAAAATAAACAATCAGGGGAAAAAAACACCAACCAACCAACAATCCTGGCTGAATTAAATTGCTCAGCCTTGAAGGAAAACACGCCTGTTTCTAAGTTGGTAAGTCTAGACAGTCTGGATTATGACTAAGAACTAAGAACATTTAGAAAGACCAATTTAGAAGAGCACAGTCCCCATCTTCTCATGTCTCAACTGCTGGATTTGCTTCTATTCTTTTTTTTTTTTTTTTATTTAAACCTTATTTAAGATGATCCAGCGGAATAATTAGGGAAGCACTGGGGGATGTTGCACAGAAGCTACAGCCTTTCATGCCTAGTGCAGCTTGGACCCGCCGGGGATTTCTTCCTCTGCTGCACAGGGGGTTTTGGGCATGGAGCAGATCGGAGCTCAGCAGAAGGATCCATGACAACACAATTTCCTGAGAACTCTCCCAAGTGGAATAGGGGCTGTAACAGCCGTGGGAACGGTGCCAGAGCCACCGACCAACACTAAACGATTCACTCACTGGGAGGAGAGAAAAAAAAAAAAAACACCTCAACTTTTTTGTTTGGTTTTTGGTTTTTTTTTAATTGAGGCTTTTTTTCTTCCTTTTGGCTCTTGCTCTGCAAAGCTGCTGCACACTCTGAGCTCTAGACATGGGAACTCTATGTGCTCCTGATGAGCCAAAAGTATAGTAAATGCTTTAAAGACCCGTCTCCCATCTCCTCCAGGACCTCTCAAATCAAGGCAAAGGTGTCTTAAAGACAGGAGGAGATTAAAGAGTGTAAATCAAAATCACACTTATGAACGTTTCTTGGATCAGGGCCTTTATTTGTAGAAGGAGAGGCAATTGCAACATAATAGAATATGGTTTTACTCATCAAATCTGAGAAACACTGCTGCTAACATATGTTTGTTCTTTTTTTTCCTTTTTTTTTAGCCCAGCTTTAGCTACTGTAACTTGACGGATCACTTTCCCTTTTAATAAACATTTGATACATGTTTTACCAAAAAAAAAATTACTAACAGACGGTTCAGCTAAATAATTGATACATGAATCCAGAACTGAATATTAAATGAATTAGATCTTTTTTTTTTTTCCAGGCAGTTGCTACCATAACAGTAAGTATCGTCCGCAAAGTAGAAAACATAATTTTGGAATCTCATCTGAGCAGAACTATAATTGAGAGTTTGTTCAGCTACACCCCACATTTATATCCTAACAACGTGCCAGAAAATACAGATGTTCATCACAAGATGAGATAAAAGGGTGATTGCCAGAGACATAATGAAAATGCTCTGGTTTAAGCTATTCATCCCACGGTACACTGTCCAATTGTTCCAAACATGCTTATTTTACTAACAATTTCAGAAATTTGGAGAAGATGATTATCTCCTTCCACCCCCTAGCCCGGTCCCCCAGCAAGAGTCGACCACGAGGAGCTAAGAATGAAAAAGGAAGGTGGAAAGCTGTTGTTGCTGCTTCTAAATATAACCAACAACGTAGGCAGTGGATGGCTAATGAACATAAATTGTGACTTCCAAAGCTGTATATTTAGCCATTTGGCAACGTGACACATCTAGCTCAAGGCAGCATGAAAGCCAGGACAGTAATTCATTTACTCAGAGGTTTGGAATAGGAGGAGTATTACAGAATTAATACAGGAGCTGGCTGTGAAATATACTTTGTAGTTCGTACGGAACAGTTTAATGACACCGATTATTCCAAGTTCCCAATTTCCTTTGATTCTGAAATAGTCTTAGCAAAAAAAAGGTGATGTAACCAGCTATGCACGACACGGACGGTCGTTAGCGAAGAGCGGTATTGTACATTCTAATCTAAAATTAATCCTGAACTAAGTAACGACGAGAAGCAAGACATAAATTCTGAAGTGAAACCTCTCGGATATAAAATGAAATAGCCAACCCAGCTCACCGGTGAAAATTTTTAACAGATTTTACAGGCGTAGCTAGGATAACATCATATACTTTTATTTGGCTGACTTGAAGTAAAAGGACATCCAATAATTGAAAGTATTTTCATTTAAGTACTTTTCAAACAAAAAACGCATTGTGATTCAAGAACGTTTTGTAAGTTATAAAAGAACCTCTGACAGAAGATAAAATCCAGTCTTTTTTTTTTTTTCCCCCCCTTTGTTTGCTTTTGAGCAAGTCAGTTAATTGATTTATACCTCATTTTTCTAAAAGAGGTTTGGAAGAGCATTGAGAAATACGATGTTTAAGATACTGTTTGGCACCATCAGATGAATGGGTCTGTAGAAAAGCAGCCAGAAGTCATTACGTTGTTCACAGCTCCCAGAGGGGGGAAAAAGATGTCTCCATGAATTTTACTAGCTTAGTCTAACTTCTTCCAGTGACGCCTCAGAGCTGATATCATTCTGCACCTTCTGCTGCCCTACACCGCCCCAGCAGCGCAATGGAGTTGCCTGGTGGAAGCAGCATCCCTGCCTCCATCGCTAATACCAACAGAAGAACATGGACTGCCGCTGTTTCTCTTATATTTAGGCAATTTTATCTCCCCCTGGTCATTAAAAAAAGGCTGTAAGTTAGTGACTGTAAACCCAGCCCCTGAGGAAAAAAGGCTGAGCGCAGAACGCACGAGAAGGGTGGTCCCATGCCAAGATGAAGGATGGCTACAGGATTAGCTGGAGCTCCTCAAAGCCCGTCTTAATCCCTTACACAACTGTGAAATCATGGGCGTATTGCTCAGATCCTGTGCCCGGAAGACCTGATGTGCCTGCATCGAGCAGAAGAGCCTGTGCTCTGAAACATGCATCCCTTCCAAGAGCAAAACCATGCCTTTAATTGAGCTACAGAGTACCACAGAGTTCACGGGTTGCCTCTGCCTCTATGACCTCATCATCTGATGTTAGGTTCGAAAGCTCTACATGTTACTCTACCAGGAAAGGTAAAGCTGTGACAATCAAAGAAGTAGTATCCTGGAGTCACGGAGAGACTGAGAGATGAATTTCATGAGGCTGCTGAGGTGAGGAGACCTGCAGGGATGAAACCATTTCACTAACCCTGGCATTTCCAAGAAGAACTCAAAGCCCTCTTTGCAAACTGAACTTGTCCTTGCAACCTACACCTTGGCAGCACTTCAGCAGCAAGCCCAGCAAGGGGGTCAATGCATTTGTGTATCCTTAAATGGCTTTATTTCTCAAAGTGAATAACCTCAACTGGATTAAGCGAGCAATGAGATGTTAATCTCTGTTGGTTAGCATTCTTCAAAACACACCTTTTACTGGAAATGAGAATGCACCAAAACCACCCAGAGCTGAAACCACATCTGCTTGGAGTGATGGGGGAAAGTGCTGAACGCTTGCAGGTTGATGTCCTGTTTGATGATGGTAACACTGCTAATTTGGGGACATCTTGATCAAATGATTGCAAAGAATCCTTCCTTCTCCTTCCTGGAGAAAGCAGCCACTTGTTTTTTCCTAGGGGCTCCTCCCCTGCATAATGGAGTGATGCCAACTTGTTCTTTCTGGTCAGAAGTCTAGAAAGCTGAAATCTGTTTTGACAAGTGGAAGGGTTCACTGACTTGAAAGCTTAACAATAGTTTTAAATTACAATGAGGTGGGTTTTTTTTTATTGCTACACCATGAAAAGTACAAACTCTGTACTCTATCCAACAAGAGACACTGGAATTACAGTGAAAAGAAAAGCATCACAACCGAATATATAACAACATATTTGTACCACGAGCATAGGTCTGAGGGTTTCTGAGTAAACATGATTAAGAAAAAGAAGTGTTCTCTAGACGGTGAGGGATGCTATCTATAGGTTTTAGAAGCTGAGGCTAGAATTACCTAGAGGTAGGGAAGGGTTTTGTACATCATCCTACCTCCCTCTCACTTATACAGTGTGGTTTCTTTCCTTCAGTAGAAAAGTTCAAATGAAATCTTAGTCACCCGTAAGCTCACAAAGTCTTTGGCACACCTCCTACGGAACGCTAATGCCACTACCCTGAACTAATTCCAAAGTAGGTAATTTGGCTTATTGCATTTAGAGGCTGTTTCAATTAGATAAAGTGTTCTTCCAATTATACGAAATACAAATGTGCTGTTTGTGAGACGTGTTAGAGTTACAGTGGTTCACCTCTGCCATCTCTCCGTAAGGGGTGATCTGAATCTTAAACACAGTTTGAATTCACCTTTGATTTATTAGAGGGTTCTTCCATATGGAAGATTCTAAAAACTTGTAAAAAAAGACAAGTTTCATGATAGCTTTGTGCCAAAAAAGTTGTCTTTTTTTTTTTTAAGTCTAAGAATAGGTGGCAAGCCCACTGGAAATTCTGCACTTTTATGTTGCTAGAATTTCCTATGAAGTTTTTGTTTGGTTCCTGCTCTATGTTTTGAGTAAGAAGTCTCTGGGCAGGGCTTTACTTGGCAGGTTTTTCTTGGATGTCAAACACGTTCCTGTAACAGAAACGGATCATTGGGGGGATCCGAGGATGATCTGGTTCAACATGAAGATTTCTGGGGTTTGTTTGCTAAGAAAATGTGTTCATGTCTCTTTTAACAAGGTCTCGAGTGCTGACCACGGCTGCACATGATGAGCACCCAAGGCCCAAGCACGTGCCTACACGACTGCTTCAGGCCTTCGCAAGAAGAACAATTATTTTTTTGACAGATTTTATCTTACAACAGGGAATGCTTTTTAGCCGGCCAGGATCAAGAAGATATTCCCTCTTTGCCAGAAGACCCCTGGATGGGTCTCCTCACTGTCACATGGACCCCAGTACTCTTTTAAGCATGAAAAGTCAGAGCCGTCAACGTTGTTGCAGCAAGGCAGATGAGAGATGCCATGTGTGGAACCTGCCAACCGCAGGTCCAAGCACAAGCAGCAAAGGAAAAGTAAAGCCACCACCATGTTCTTTCTTCTGTCAGCAGATACAGCACAGGGAAGGAAAAGCCACCCAGAAGGGGCGTTGAGATGGCCACCAGGAAAGCACAATGCTCCCGAGAAGGCAGCAAGAGGCTGTTTGGGTAGCTAGGGCACGTGTGCAGGCACAGTGGGTATTTACCTGTCCATGGCTGACCGTTGTTCCCCTGCTTGTGGCACATCCATTCTGTTGTAGTCAACCTTAACTCCTTTCAAAACAAGGGTCTTTTGTGTGCTGATTAACACTATTAGCACCGGCTGTTTTCTAATTCTGGATAATAGTTGAGAAACTCCAATTACTGTAATTACTATGCTCCTGGGGTGAGGGTGGTTTTTTTTTGTTATAATTATTTCTAGTGATTTATTTATTTTTTTTCTTTTGGCTAAATACTTTGTTATATTAAAAGCGTGATAGACAAGCCAAGTCCTTGTAGCGCATTTAGGTACCAACCACCTCCACTGAATTTCATCAGTGTGTTTCACCATTTATTAATCAGATATTACTAAATTTCTCCTGCCTCAAGCAAAAACAAAGAGTAGGAGAGAAAGGACCACAAGTGATGAGTTTGATTATGCCAACCGAATATTTTCATGGAATCTTAGAATGGTTTGGGTTGGAAAGGAACTTAAAAGTTCATCCAGTTCCAACTCCCCTGCCACTGCAGGAATACCTCCCACTAGGCCAGGTACCAGCCCACCAAGAGTCAAGATGGAGGTGACAGCTATGGTGTCACCATGGAATATGCTCTAAGTCTTCCCCACATAACTCTTTAAGGGAGAAGGAAATGTTTCAATGCATGCAAACATCAAAACGCTTCAAGAAGCAACCTGAGATTTTTGGCCAGTACGTGAAAGACCTTGATCCAGTTCCCTTTTCCTTTTTTTTTTTTTTTTTTTTTTTTCCACAGAAGGACCCAGACTCTGGGGGTAAGTGAGGTGTCCTCTTGTGTCTATTTTCTGATCAACCCTACACTGGCAGGATAAGTAGTCTTGTTTCTCCTGGAACAATCCACCAAGACCTTTTTTTCCAGCACATTCTCTGTAAGCTCGTCTTCTCCATAACCTTCTCTGGTATAAAGCAAAGGCCTAATCAGTTCCCTACCTCAGAAAATCAAATTGTATTCGAGGAGTCCCTTGCCACTTTGCCTAACATGACCATCTATGAGTAACTCATCCTGATTCACCAGAGTTCCTGCTGCTGCACACAAAGCTGATGGCAGCAGGCAGACTAGGACTTCCCTACACCTCTATTAAGCAAAATGTTGGCCTTTAAGGGAGGCAATCCACAAGACAGTGATTTCAGGCCTCCACTGCACCTTTCAGCATGCACTGGTCCCCAGAATAGCCAACATTCATCTGTTTTGTTAAATTCAGCTATAGCACAGGACCAGGCTCTCCAAACCATCTTCTTGGAGAGCTACAGGAGTCGCATGGGCCAGACGCAGCAACTGGCACGGACGTTTCTGCGAGCGTGCCACGACTGACATGGAATACTTGTGTAGCTGCTTCACTCCCTTGGGAGTCTGGACTGCTCAAATCTCTCAAGAAAAGATGTTGTCTGAAATTACATGACTATCTACAGTTGTCCTACCACTTACAAACGTCAGCACGGAAGCCTCTTGCATGAACTTAACCCAAAATACAATATTTTGTGGTCACACCGCTGTATTTTTTTTGTAAGTCTCGGTTTTGCTTTTTACCTGAGTGTGTGTGGTTTGGAAAATTCTTATTCTTGCTCATCTTAACTAAAACCCACTTCATCATCCGCTACCAAAGAACTGCTCAGGCAACTCGGCAGCGATTTTTCTAAATGACTGCGAGACCTCATTTAGATTTTTAATAAACAGTCACATTCTAATGAGGTCTTCATAAAACTGACTAAATATGTTTAGAAATCATTAGCTTAAATTACCAGTACAAAAGTCTCCTTAGGGACCCTGGCAGATTTTGTGATAAGGCTTCTGGCAGATGGATTAGCGCAACAGCAGCGAGAGCGGGGTCCTGGATTTCCACACAAGTGGCATCAGTGTGACTGGGTAACAGGTTCCTGGATGAAGAGCTCAACGTCCCTCAGGTGGGTTCATTAAAGAGAGAAAAAAAAAAAAACAAACCCCACCAAACCCAACCCAACCACACAATCAAACCCCATTTCCGTGCCATTTAAATACCAGGTGCACAGCAGTCTGCAGGTGCCAGCAACACTGACAAGGGGTCCCTCGCCGGAACGCGGGAGAGCTTCAAGAGACGCGTGGTTTTGACAAGCGTGCCTCAGATAATGACAGCTATTGGCAGATGTACCAGGACCCTGCTGGAGGGTAATGCTGGGACTGAGTCATCTGCAGCAGGTGCTTTGCATTAGGGACAGCCTCATGGTGATTCCTCCAGCCGCAATTAAACTGGTCCTGATGCAGAACGCTCCAGGGCAAGAAGCAAGTTCCTAGTGCTGATTTAATGACTAAGCCAGCCAGTCCCAGTAAACAACCACGCGTCCGCCCCCTCGATGATTAATTCATGAAGGACGTACGCTGTATAGCAACCATGTTAAACAGATATTCCTCTTGCCTAAAAAAAAATCTGAAGGAATTTTCCTCCTTGGCTTGCAAGGGGTGAAGAGGATTACAAAATAAAAATAATAAATTCTTACTAATCTTGTACCAGCAACAGCTATCGGAACGGGAAAGCCTCAAGGTTGGGAAGGTTACAAGGGTTGCCCTGCAGGAATGCTGCCAAAAAGGTCCATTAAAATCATTAGTGATCACGGTGGCACAGAGCTTGTGTTAGGGGCTGCGGGACAGATGGTGTGTTCCTAACGTGCCTCCTTGTTGCTGGTGGTTCCAGCTCTGGGAGCGGGGCAGAAGTGCTGACAGAAGAGCGACTGCGTTGTTCCGTGGCTCACACCATCTCATTTCCATTAAAAGCTCATTTTAATTTCTGCTCCCAGATCTCACCTCCTCTGGCCTCCAAAAAAACCCAGGGCAAAGTCATTTCCACCGCTGCCAGAGACGACAATGCCGCAGACCCGCACCCTGACGAGATCTCCGCGGTGGCACAAACGGTGGCGAGCTGCTAAGGGAACGTGCCCTTGTCCCTGGATGTCGTGAGCTGGGGCTGCCAAGGCTGGCATCTCCCTAGCTCATACCTTACAGTTCACTCTAATTGATGCTTTCAAATACTGGCTTTGGGAAAACAGGATGTGGTTTCCTGCAGAAAGCTATTTTTGTTCTAAGGCTTGTTTATCCGTACTCTGAAAACAGCCCCGTTTTAAGTTGTGTGCAATATATATAAATATATAAAGCTTTAACGAAGAGAGCTTTGCTGCAGAGCTTCCTACTCTCAAAATTCCATCCGGTTTGATTTGGTGTGTGGCCATCTGACTCTTTCCACCTCCCTCCTCACTCAAGGGACTGAATTCTTAAAGCAGCCTCCATGATCCTTTTTTGTCTTGGCAATTAGTCGGACACATGTTCCTACAGCAGGTGTTAATTGCAGTCACAAATCCCATCTTTTTTTACATCTAAAAATAATCCTGGCACCTGATCTGTTGGCAGGCGTAGGGACACAGATAGCTAAACATTAAGATTTATATTAGCTGTTGACAAAGGGCATAAGGAAGAATAAACTGCATTGACAAAGGACGTAAGGAAGAACAAACTGAGACTGTAAAGCTGGGCTTGCTAAAAAGGAGACGAGCTCCGACGCTTTGATTCGCACGCACAAATCACGATCTCTCTCCTCGTGCAAATGCCACAGGGCAGAGGGGTACCAGCCACTCCACCAGCGTGAAATTAAAAACATCCCTTAAAACCATGTGGCTCACACCGAGATACGTGCACTTGACTTCTTATTTCAACGCTTTGATTTACACTAATTGCAGCGGTTGCAATAAAAGCAGTAGGTTGTTTTGTTTGGTTGTTTCGGGGTTTTTTTTTCATTCCAAATGAATCCTGATAATATTTAGTAGATGGTTGGACTTGATCTTGGAGGTCATTTCCAACTGTAATTATTCTATGAAAGCTATATGCCCAGGTCCCAAGCTAACCTGCTTGGGAAAAGCATCCCGGATGAGAACTATGACACCAGTACACAGACAAACCAGTATATTAAAAGACTCCGTTATTGCCAGTTGCGAGAAACAAAGAAAATGGTTCCGTTCAATGAAAACAAAATTAGCCATCATGACTTGAGTAGTGGAATAAAAGACAAGTACACAGTATCAACCAGGTAACTCAAGCTTTCCTTTACTACCCAGCTCCTGAAGAAGACCTCCTGGTCAACAAATGTAGGCTATAAATGAGCAAAGCTTATTTTTTTTCTGCCTTACACCAGAAGGAAACCACAAACAAACCAAGTTGACAGAGACCAGCACACTACAAAGAAGGTGCAGTTTCATAGTTTAACTACTTTTCTCAGAATTCTGCTTCAAAATTACACCCCCTTGGCCTCCCTTAACAAAAACACCACAAAGGTGACTCCGGACCTTGTTCCTTGCTCTGTAACCGACTCTTTGGTTTCCCTCAATAGAAATTGTACGTCTAAGATACACACAAAGATACGACGCTTTCCCTCTTTGGCAGCCTGCTGTTGTATGGGATGCAGCTTTACCTGTTACTTTTTCATTGTGCTAACGTTATCAAAGCCAAGCATCCAAGGCATGTTTAAAAATAATTGATAATGAACCTCTTTGCACAGGCAGTCATCAATATTTTATGTGCTATACTCAGTACATAAGCATCTTATCGGTCTGCGCTTTAATTTCCAAAAGCAAACACCTTGGAAGTCTTTCATCTTTTTAAGTACGAAAAGAAATATTAAAAAAAAAAATAAAAATAATCACTTACCCTTCCCACTTCTACGAGATTAGTAACCATGATTATGCTGGCTGTATTCTCATGCCATACCATTCGCCAGAAGTCATATATCGTCTCCTGCATCGGTCCTGAAACAATAAATCAAAGGAAAGGTTACTATCTGAAAGTCTTGCAATTGGAAGCTCATCTCTGGGGAGCTTTGAGGAACTGTGACTATACACAGACATTCATATCACTATCATCATATTTTTCATTCAGGGTTAATCTCTTCTCTTGTCATGCCACCTATCTGCATTTAAGTATTTTTTTTCCCCCCCTGAAAGGTAGTTTTCCTTCGTTTAGGTATTTATCTCTGTAATAACCAGAAGTGGAATTATATATTAAAAATAAATAAATAAGGAAAGGATAACATCACTCTCTCTCTTAACGATTGGATGAGAATCTAGGGAAGTTGTATTTGGAATCAAATGAGCCTCCGTGGACTATGTGGCCTTTCCTGGCTTCTAATATTTTTTCTTAGTATAATCTATTCATCAAATTACCCCAGCTCCCCCATTGTGCTTCCTGAAGCGAGACAGAAGTGGTGGTTTTGTGCTGTGGTATAACACTCTGCAGAACAGTGGGGAAAACGGTGGAGAACTCTGTCGCTCAGGGTTAGAATCATTAAGGTTGGAAATAACCTTCAAGATCATCAAGTCCTATTGTCTGCTAAGTATTATCAGGACCACTACACTGTGTCCTGCAGTGCCACATCTGGATGTTTTTTGAACCCCTCCAGGGATGGCGACTCCACCCCCT
>JAAGNO010023231.1:10255-22540 GCA_033439905.1 Ceryle rudis | reverse complement strand
GCTCTGTTCCTGTGTGGGCTGCCCTGGGTGACCCTGCTCTGGCAGGGGGGGTTGGACTCGATGATCTCCAGAGGTCCTTTCCAACCCCTACCATTCTAGGATTCCTGTATCTATCAGGAAATCAGCCTGACTACCCTACATGCTGCCAAACAGCATATGTGACGCTGAAAACTTTTGTAGGACTATCTTGCTTTGTTGTTTTTCAGTTCTCCTTGAAGTAATTTCAAATGTTAATTTTCATCTGGAGACTAAATCCATGACAGCAGAAGTTTCTTTGTGAGGAGAAGTGTGGAGCTTCCACACTTTCCACGACATAAAAACAAACAAAAAAAAAACATGCCAAGGAAGTTAGGAGTATTATTATTCAAAGCACTATTTCTGCTTTAGATGCCTGAAAGGGAACTTTCAATTTGAAAGGCGATGTATTTTTGTTTCTGAAAACCCTTATTAAAATGTTCATATGACATAATCCATCGCGTGTGGAAGAAAGACATATTTTGCAGAAAAGAGAAGGACTACGAAGGGGGTTATTACAGTGGCGAGTTTGTGCTGCTGTAGCGAAGACTGTAAACATTTCCATTGTAAATATTTATTTTCAGAAGTTTCTAACTCACACCTAAAAACCCCCTCCTGCCTGAAACTTGGCTTGATGCCTGTCTCCATAACTGGCAATGCACAAAATGAGATGGTTTAGCATCTGTTTTACAATGGGATACAGACAAAAAAAAGAGGTTGAAAGGCTACGCTGGGCTCTTGTATCTAAAACTGCTTTGTCTTCCAAGAGTAACTTTTGACAGTCATTAATGTACTTTCTGAAGTAATTCCACAAACCACCTTAGATCTCGCTCCTCCGCGGGCTGCAGCAAGCAGAGGCAATCTGAAACGTGAGGAGGATTTACAAGTCTGAGCTGCACAAATGAATGTTCTTCATCTGTGAAGACATGTAGCTGGCATGTGAGTATCTGCTGTTTCGTACACGATGGATCTGCTCAAAACCCAGACCTGGTGGAAATGGCATTGAGAGATGCTGTAGGACTATACTGAATCATATAGAATGGTTTGGGTTGGAAGCGACCTTAAAGATCTTCCAGTTCCAACTCCTCTGCCACGGGCAGGGACACCTCCCACTACAGCAGGTTGCTCAGAGCCCCATCCAACCTGGCCTTGAACACATCCAGTGATGAGGCATCCACAGCTTCCATGGGGACAGTCTCACCACCCTCATAGTGAAGAACTTTTTCCTAATTTCTAATCTAAATCTACGCTCTTCCAGTTCGAAGCCATCACCCCTTGTCCTGTTGCTACAATCCCTTGGAAAAAGTCCCTCCCCAGGAAGGTCCCCTTTTAAATACTGCAAGGCCACAATAAAGTCTCCCTGGAACCTTCTCTTCTCCAGGCTGACCCACCCCACCTCTCAGCCTGCCTGTGCAGGAGAGATGTTCCAGCCCTCTGATCATCTTTGTGACCCTCCTCAGGACCAAATGCAGTTGTCACTCATAATGCAGAGTTGCTGGTGCAGCGGTGGAGGACGCATTACAAAACCTTTGATGGAGAAGCTTAAGTCATAACTATATGAACTTCAGGGGACATGGAACAAGTAAATACAAAAAAAAAAAAAAAAAAAAAAAAGATTCATTTTCCTGCTCAGTAATCAGTGTGAGACATGGAAAATCAACAACAGTCATCAACTGAGAACATCCAGCGGCGTGTGTGACAATAAGTACTGTACAGATATTCAACCTAATGCTCTAATTAAAGGACTGGCTTAAAATTCATTGATTACCTAACTCCTTGATAAAAAAACCAACCCACAACCTAGCTGCCAGTAAATAAGAGCAGATCATACAAGAGCTTGATATTCTGCTATTGAAAAACCAAAAAGTAAAGAATTATACCCATGGGAACAAAGGATGTATAAAACAAACCAGGGAGTTTTAAATTGCACCAGCTTGCTGGTTCAGTTATGACCCAATATACTGGCTTCTGACAAGGGGTTCTTTTTAATCATGGTGACCTGGGTGCAGATCCCATCTGTTGATGCCAATTACAGCAGATGACCAAAAGTCTGTATGAGCTGTAAATTCCATCTATCACTCCCATTGTACTTATCCCGTGAAGGCATGTTCATTTTGTAACCGATATTGCACACTCTGAATCTCATCACTCTTAAAATGGAAGTAAAACCCTTTCTTTTCTTGCGATTATTAGTTGGGAAAGCCTCCGTTAGGTAAATCTTTTACAAGATGCTGCTTCCCCTAATTCAGATTAGCAGCAGGATGCTGTGAATGCCACGGTGAAAAGATACCCGTCTGTATGTCAAACTCTGGTTAGTATGGAAGACAGTAACACTTTAATAAACAGGTGATTATGCAACTCCCAGCTCTGTTGAAGGCAGATTGGTAGTCTATTACAAACTGATTAAATTTGCCACTTCTTCACTTCAAACAATTATATTTGCTCATTAACACTTGATATGTTGAATGCAGCTTAAGGAGAACATAGGAAAATTAAATATCAATCATTCTAACTCCTCAGAGATTTCAAACTGACTCATGTAATGACATTTTCCTTCGGAGAACAATAGGCATGTGCACCTGTGAAAGCTGGAGTGGAGGAGAGGAGGGAGAAGGGGGAAAGGTATTTAAAGACTGACGTAAAGTAGGCATCGAGGGAATGAAACAAGCAGCACTGTTGTGTTTATATGTATCTATAGGAGAGCCTGTTCTGAAACAGAGCGTGAACATTTACTGACAGCCGTGGCTCATGACAGGCTGATAGTGAGGAAGCCACAGAGAGTCTGATATGGGAAACAAATGTCTTCCCTTTCATAGCTCGTGTAGAGCCTTCAAGAAGTCAGAGATTATTCCCAGTTACCTTCTCACCTCTGCAAAAGGGAGACTGCATTTTACTGGAGGTAAGACTTGGCGGTGCTGGGTTGGGCTCGATGTTCTTAAAGGTCTCTTCCAACCAAAACAATTTTATGAATCTATTGTGCAAAAGGCTTCGTCAGGAAGCCAGGATCCTGGAGAATAACACGCGCTAGACTTTACGCAGCTGCATCGATCGGGATGTTGCCGAGAACTATAAAAAGTAGATGAGTATTTTTAACCCTATTTATTCTCCAGATGGGAGAGTGGAGACAGAAGAAGGAAAAGAAACTTTCTCATGATTCTTCATCAGGCCAGGAACAGAGCCAGAGAGAATACATAAAACCTCTTGAGATCAGTGCTCTTCACTCCTCCAAAGTGGGAGATCCGAATCTGCCTCCCAACTGGCCTTAAAAAAATAAGACTCCAAAGATGTAATCCACCAAAAAACTCACAACCAGAATATTTTGCATTTACTGTAAATCGTATGCCCATGTAAAAATTAATTTTCTAGTCTTCAGAAAGTCGGTTTCTCACTCACTGTACCATGGAGGGGGTTAGGTATCCTTGTCTGCACTTAGCTGCTCCTACACAGAAGAAACTGATGGGACTTGCCCCAAAGAGTGACAGCTGAAACAGTCAGAGGATTTATGGAAGATATATCCAGATCTTGGATATCTTGGAAGAAGACTTGTTACTACTCTTATTCGTCTTCTTGACTAGGTCCTTGACACCGTATCAGGAAAAAAATGTGCCACAGAAACTGCTGGGACTTGCTGGAGGATCTGGTACATAGATGTTCAGTACATTATTCATATACTATCACGTACTTGGCTTTAAGAGCTGAAAGTACAAAACCCTCGAGCTTGGTATTTGATATTCCAGTATTATGATGAGTGATAAAGCCACATTTAAACTTGCTTCCGACAGGGATCTCATATGTCTATCACAAAGCTGTCGGGGAGATCTTCTGGTGAACCTCCTGATGGAAACAACTGTATTACAAACTGCAAGTAAAATGCCCACTGTGTATCATTTTATTTTAGGATCCAATTAAAGGTGAAAAGCAACAGCATCATTAGCTACAGGTTAAATGGAACAACCCATTTCTTCTTAGGAGGGTGTAAAAGCCCAAAAGGAAGTAAGCAAATGCTGAATTTCTGTCCCACTTTTCCTGTCTGGCTCCTCTGTAGAAAGACTGGACTGAGGAATGCGGTGGGTGGGTAGTAGAAGTGGAAGAAGTAGCACATTCAAGCAGTTCATATTCTAAGATGACAAATGCCAATTCTGGTCTAAAAGTGTAATATTGACAGTAAGGTAGGTGGTTCTAGACAGGCAACCTACGTCCTGCCCCACAGCCATCTGACACAAAGTACAACCTCATTTGGGACCGTCAAGAGCTGAAGCATGGGAAGGCAGGAGCTTCGTGACAGAATGAAGCTTCCCAACTGGTAGAAGTGGGGAGAGGAAGCTGAAGACTCTGCATCACTTAGGGGACAACTGAAATTACAGTAAGAGATCTTACTTGACATGGCCAACATGTTCTCCGCTTTGATAAAAAGTCATTAAAAAGGATACATGACATCCAAATCCAACTCATGGTAAGATTCTTCTGAGTGTATTACACCCAATACTCCAGCTGGCTCCTTTAAAAGCTTGGGCACGTGTTGAAATAACGCACGTGGGTGTAGCTCAACTCCTTCAGATCCACGGGCAAATGCAGGGAGCTCTGTCACAGAATACCTCTTGGGGAGAAGATTCTCTCCCAGCAGTGGAGGAGCACCCGAGTTTTCACATGTATGCTACCCGAGCATAGCCAAGATACTGGCACATTGTTCACTATTAGGATTAAGCACTCATAGAACCTTCAAACAAGAACTGCAGCAGAACGGGCGAATTACATCTTTGAAGGCAAGTATAAATCAAAAATTAATATGTGTGTTGACCAAGGAATAGGTTCTTGTTCACAAGCAAGTTCTTCAACGATGGGCTGTAAAACCGTCTCTCTAGATCCTTTTGCAAGTGTTAATATGTCTCTGGGTCCTCCACGAAAGCTTGCTAGCTGAAGTGTTTTATCTCTTAAGGACCCAAAGCCTCGTTACCACTGAACAATTAAGAGAACACACGTTTTCGTGACGCTGTTGCCTCTCTGAGAAGTTTACTGCATATTTCTACTGTAACTTTTTTTCTCCCGAGTAGCAGCATGGTGAGTAACTTTGGCCAAAAAGGATGTATTTTGCTGTTCTACTCCAAACCTATTTGAACACAAAGGTAAAGGATGGACTACTGGACGTACCTGAAAATTGGATCATCATTTAGTTTGCTCACTTCTACCTAAGTGATCAAGCCTACTCTGTCCTGGATATTGACTGTGGCAGGAATGAGTATTAGGGAGTATAAACTGTAATCCAAGTACCAAAACCTGTTAGCTTCATATAACCGAAGAGAATAAACTTACCTCGTGTAAAAAAGGATAAACTTGTGTAAAAAAAGGATAAACTTACCTTGTGTAGCAATGTAGTGATTTGGTCTGTGGTAACCCTAAAATAAATAGGAAAAAAGAAATATATTTAAGCAACGTGTTCTTTGGCTACGAGTGAAACTTCATTTAGAGTATTATTCAGTAAAAATCACAATGCAGCAGATAATACACTAGATGCAAAAGTTCTTTCTAGCTGGGGAAGGGCAAAGGGAGGAGGGGGAGATGAAGCAAATGTGTTTACTGCAAGATACTTAAATTGCAGCCTCGTACATTAAGGGACAGCAGTAATATGTTCTTTCAGTCCCTTGTTGGCTCTGCTGAAAATGAACAGCATGAAATCCTCTCTTAGCACTTGCAGCTAATGGCATCAGATGCTCACGGAGGCTGAGAGGTACCTCCAAGCTATTGCTATCGAGTGCAAAGCCTGTCCCTTTTTTAACAGCTACAGAGCGCTGGATTTGCATACAGAAGGGCTGGGGGGGGGGGATGTTCACTCTCTTCACTGTGATTTGTTTCCGTTGGAGTTCTGAACCTAAAAAAGGAGGGTAAACTCTTCCACTAAATGGTCTGGTGCGAATACGCTTGTTCACATCTCAATGGGAAGAACAGAAAACAATTTTGTGGCTCTCTAACGACAAGAGCGGCTCAATCACGAGCTGGCCGTGCAATAAAGACTAATACTCTGCGGATTCTCTGCAACATCGAAGAGCTTGCCAATAGGGAACAATGCTGCTTTTCTTGTGTTTGAGTTTCTGATGTGATGGGAGTGTCACTGAAGGTTCAGATCATGCACTGGTATGTTGCTAAATTCATTCTACCACCGTTAATCTTTTCCTAATGGTTATGATGCATTGTCAGTCATCAACGGAAGAAGGTAGAGCTGTAGCTTGCAAACTTTTTCAATTTCTATGTAAAAAAGCAAGAGGCATTGCAGTGCTGCAAGTTTTGGGAAAGACCCAAACCAACTAAAAATACCTGGAATACTACAGAAAGAATAACAGGACTAATGGAATGGATTCCATTACATTCCAAAACTTGGAAGACTATCAACTGGGAAGTGTTCAGGCAGCCACAGAGCTGATTTTTTTTTTGCTGCTCTCTGTTATCTAATACTCCTGCTGGCTGGGATCAAATGATTCTATTTCCCAGTGAAAAACCCATAGGAAAAAATACAGCATAACCACTGCCCCTCTCTCTTTTATCCAAGGCAATTTTGTAGCGTCTTGCGATGGTGCCGTTCCCTTATTAACACCTTTATTCTGGCAACTGTACTAATAACCGCATGCAAGAGGAAAACTGCAGCTGCTTCTGTAGTAGAAAACCAAGCATTTCTAAGGGAAACCTGACTGGCAAGATTATAAACAAAAATGACTGTATTTCTGTGGTAGAGTTGCCTTTGGAAGATGTCTGCAGTCCTCCAAGCTTTGTCATGAAGCTGAGGATGCTGGGGGAGAGAGGTTTTTTGGTTCTCAGCCATTGCTTCTTTTAGAGCCATATTCTCTCCATCCTCTTGTACTTCCATAAGCAAAAAGGGTTGCTGTGAATTTTAAATGAGGCTGGATGGTTCAAATCCTCATTCCACCCATCTTTTAATATTTTAGAGTCAGATCAAAAGCTGATGTAGCCTAAAAATGAGAACGACCCTGGCTGTTGGAGAAAGTGTGAACCTGAATCCAAATCTAGGTCCCCAGTGTGAACTCGCTTTCCTTTCATGACAGATTACTCTCTTCAGAGTTGAGATGTCTAATTAAATACATTTCCGTAAGTGCCTCTTGGTGACTGCACTGTTCTTTTGAACAGCAATGGACTGAGCAGGAATCTGAGCGTAACTTAATGGTTCTTGAACGTGTTAATGAACATCAGTGGAAGGAGATACCTTCAGAAAGTTACAGCTTCAGACTGTTACAACTGAAGGACCTACTTTTCTTGTATAGCTCTAGTTCCTCCGTACTCCAAGAAAAACATCTGTTACATTCCTGGTTCATACTGCTGATTAAATTTGAACTTGAAAGTGTGACACCATTTTGCAAAGATGCTACCGCTGAACAAGAAATCTTTAGCAGACACAGTTTCCTACGAAGTAACACTTGTTTTACTTAGCCTAACATCTAGCACTCCATGTAAACAATGAAATTATTATCTTTGCTATCCATAGGCTCCTGGCTTGAGATAGTATTGACTTTGTAATGATTTTCAATTCTACTTCAGAATTCATTCTTTCAACCACAAACACCTTGTCTCTTAAAGAATTTATTCTAATGTAAAACATTAAGTTAACACGATGCAGAATGAACAAAGAAGCCACCTTCAATAATTAAACAGCCTACATATTTAATGAAATGCCTTGCTTGCATTAGAAGTACTGGTTAACAGCTGCAGAATATACTTTGAAGGCGACTTAAAAGTGCAGAGATGACAAGAGATCGCAAATCTCTGCATCAGGCATTACAGAGTTTTGTCACATTAATATGCAAACAGCTTTCTTTTAAGCATGGAACGTTGCCAAGCTGTTGATAGAAAGTGAAAATAACATTTTGTTAGCCCATATAAGCACCAGCAGGCAAAGTAGCCATACAGTGGTGCTGGCAAGGCCTTGGTCTAGTAGCAGCTGGAGGAAAAGATTCCTTCCATTTGCTTATTGACAAAACCTTCGAGGCTCTTTTCCTCCCCTTCAGTGTACACCTAGTTTTCAAAGACAGTACTTTCCAGCAGCGTTTAGCAGCTGATATTAGCTGTGACATCTGTTACAAATGCTGAACAACTTGAGAATAGTAAGAGCTCCCTCTTTGACTGAACACGGCGTTGTTTGTTGACTACATCAATATACGCACATCAATATAATTTCCATTGATGTAATCGGAACTTGTTTCTCCTTCGATGGGTTGCAGCCTCACTCGAGAATGATCATCTGAAACAGGAACAACAAAGAGAGAAAAAAGAAAAGTGATTAGGCACATCTAGTAACAAAGCCTTCATCAAAACACCGCTTCGAAATCTCAGCAGTTGCAAGTTCACGCTCATGTTGTGGTCCATGAAAACTTTATGTCTACGCTCAATCCTCATTTCAAGTAATTCTTAAGGCTTTCCAAATCCCCTCTGGTTTTCAGTCTGAATGTCTTCAATATTTCTAAGGTGAAATCCACTCCAATTAAGTGTTTTCCCCTCTCTTCTGTCGATAAAATAAGTAACAATTGTCAAAGGTTTTGTCATTTGGAAACATTTCTGCCAGTACTCAAAATAAGACACGTGGCCACCTCACAGTTTCTGAAGGAAACTCATTATGTTTTCAGTACGGGAGAAAGCAAAACAAGGTCATGATAAAACCCAAGCAGTCAGATAATGGCTGAATTTTGCTCCACTGTGGCCATCTATATCGAGCCAGGAATGTGCAAACACTTCCAACCCTGTTTTCCAAATTCCAATCCAAAACGCCATGGCATGAATTGTTCCTTGTCAGCTGCCTCATTTTATCTTTATGACACCACAACAGTGATTAAGAAGTTCTAGAAGGTAGATCCCTCCCAAACAAGAATTTCTGTATGTTGGTGGGGCTTATTCTTCTTTGAGACTTCATATGCCCCTCTTGGTTCAAAAGCAACCACACATGATGGCTTCTTCAGAATGTTGCACAAGTTGTTGGTAAAACAACTGGAGGGTATGATCTCAAGGATGGAGAGGTGATAAATAGCCACTTTATTGCTGCTAATTAGATCACAGAATGACAGAATTGCAGAGTGTTTGGGGTTGGAAGGGACCTCCAAAGATCATCGAGTCCAACCCCCCTGCCAGAGCAGGACAGAACTGGAGCAGATCAGGCAGAAATGCAGCCAGACAGGGCTGGAAAGTCTCCAGAGAAGGAGACTCCACAACCTCTCTGGGGAGTCTGTTCCAGGCTCTGTAACCCTCACAGTAAAGTTCTTCCTCGTGTTGAGGTGGAACTTCCTGTAGTAGATACCTAGAGACCTGTGTATTATTGGTTTTGAACGCTGCTTGCAGCTGATGACAGACCTACATGCCTGTCATTATTTTGTTGTCAACGTAAATAAACATTAGAGAACCTGAAACCTGCCACCCATGTTCTGAACAGCTAATTTTTTTTCCAGCTGTCAAAATCCTAAAAGCTAACAAATGAATGAGAGAACACAAAGTCTCTTAAAAACCCAACTTCATCCCAGGCAGAGTAATGTTGGCCCATTTTATGGGGGATTAAGGACAGGCAAGTGGTTCTTAAAATAACACTGTTTTAGAATTACAAGTTAAAAGAGATTTTTCAGATGGCTGAGTAGGAAAGGGAGAGGAAAAGTCCTCTTTTATGCTCATAGAGATCTCAGAGCTCCATTTGCTTCCCTGCGATTCTCCTGGGAGAAGGAAAGGGCATAGTTTTAACTCAAATATAGTAAATCGGCCTGAAATAAAACTCCAGCTCTAGGTTCCACACAGCTCTTATTTTGCCATTTCCTTGTGATTCTTCACCCTATGGCCTTGAAGAAGGAATTCTTCCCAACAGGTTGGAATATTCAAATCAATTACGTTCACCAGGTCAGCCTTTTCAGCCTCTTTATTCACTTTTCCAAGAGTAAAAGTAGATAAGAGGTGTGACTCTTCATAACATAACCCATGCTGGTCTGACCCTACCAAGCTACACTTACCCAAGTGCTACGCTATTCTCTGTGTAATTAAGCTATTTATCAGTTTCTTCGGAACACAGGTTCAACTCACAGGCCCTTCATTCTAAAATTCTACCTTGCTTAGCACTGATAATACATTAGGAACTTTCTAATCATAGAATAAAATCATAGAATCATTAGGGTTGGAAAGGACCTCTAGGATCATCGAGTCCAACCTTCATCCCAACATCTCTCTGTCCATTGGACCAGAGCCTCAAGTGCTACATCCAGCTATGTGTTTTAAACCCCTCCAGGGATGACGACTCCACCACCTCCTTGGGCAGCCTGTTCCAGTGCCCAACCACTCTCTCAGTGAAGAATTTCCTCCTAATATCCAACCTAAACCTCCCCTGATGCAACTTGAGGCCATTTCCTCTCATTTTATCATTAGTCGTTTGGGAGAAGAGACCAAGACCAGCCTTGCTACAACCTCCTCTTAGGTAGTTGTAGAGAGCAATAAGGTCTCCTCTCAGTCTCCTCCAAACTAAACAACCCCAGTTCCCTCAGCCTCTCCTCATCAGGCATGCTTTCCACACCCCTCACCAGCTTCGCTGCCCTCCTCTGGACCCGCTCCAGCACCTCAATGTCCTTCTTGTCCTGTGGTGCCCAAAACTGGACAAGGTACTCAAGGTGTGTAAGCTCCAGACATGGCTGCTGCTTTTGTAATTTCAGGACCTGATCCAACCTCTGCTGAAGGCAGCAGACTCCAGAAATCAAGCTTGCTGGGATTCATGGTATGTTTTCATCCACATTTTCAGGATTTCCTGCTTCATTGACTTAGAAGAGTTCTCCCTAGGACAACTCGGGCTAGTCAAGAACCCCACTTTTCATATTTCCCAAATTACTTAGAGCCGGATGCTCTAAGTAATCATCATTCGATGATTCTATGAAATAATATTCAGTGGTATCTTCATTTTATTTTATTTACTCCATTCTTCCCTTGTAATAATTCTTGCTTTGGTTTGAGCAAAACTAAATAAGGTATTTCATACCTCTGGAGTCGTATCGTCTTTTTGCCTTTTTTTCTTCACGTGGGCATCCTTTCTAGTACTGCACTCTCAGCTAAGTTTCAGGGAATTCTGGAGGTAATGGACTGTTCAATACCCATTTATTTGCAGTGGAGCTGGAGTGATTCCCTTTCTTTATTGCTTTGAAAACTCTACTTAGCTCCTTACCGCATGGCAACGCTTCTTAATTTGAAAAAAATTCTTTAGTCAACAAAAAGAAATGTTGCTCTGTCTGTGCCCGTGCTTATGTCAAGTAGATTTAAACCAAAGAGATACACAAGACATATATCCTTCCAATGTGTATGCTGATTCTTAAATAGCCTCTAGGCTATATCTACATTTCTAGGCTATTTTTTTTCCCTTTATACTTCAGTTGCTCTCGACAAAATTTGCAGCTTTTAAACATTCTCTTTTCCAGGTCGTTGTTATTTTGATACCCTTCTATTAGGAGATCAAGCTTAACTCGGCACTGATCACTTAAGCTTTTAACGTGAGCTATATTAGAATCCATTTACCTTTGTAGAAAAAGGTAGTAGATAATGATTATAAGCATTTTATTCTCTCTCCCCTCCCATTACCCACCACAAGTATACTCCAGCCTGCAGACTGTGATCTCTAACGAGCCCCGAGAGTGGCTGGTTGATTAGCATGCCCAGCCAATGACCCTTTCTTGGGATGTACCTTGCTGATTCTTTACAAATCAAGCCTTTTATTAATGTCTCACCTAAAATCTTTAGCTGCTTTTAAAAGCTGTGATCAATAGTCTCTTCTCATTTAGTCAATATTGGGTTAGGTAAAAATAAATACAGAACCCCTCCCATTCGGAAATTACCTCAAGATCTCCCCTGAGGGAAAACTAATAGATTTTACCAAAATCCATGCATAACCTTAAATAATTACGGCAGAAACAGTATTTTTCTTAGGTAAAAAAAGACTCCTTTAGTAGATTCATGCTGCTTTTAGTTCCTAATGAGAAAATGCATTCACGCCTGAGGGACAAGATGCCATTCAGAGGGACCTGGACAAGGTCAAGAAGTGGGGTCCTTATGAACCTCCTGAGGCTCAACAAGGCCAAGGGCAGGGTCCTGTGCCAGGGTCAGGGCAACCTCCGGGGTCAGCCCAGGCTGGGGGTGAAGGGCTGGAGAGAGCCCTGGGGAGAAGGACTTGGGGGTGCTGGGAGTGAGGAGCTGGAGCTGAGCCGGCCCCGTGCGCTGGCAGCACAGCAGCCACTGGCACCCTGGGCTGCACCCCCAGCAGCGTGG
>JAAGNO010023230.1:0-39208 GCA_033439905.1 Ceryle rudis | reverse complement strand
TGTAAGGGTCACAGAGCACTGGACCGGGCTCCCCAGAGAGGTTGTGGAGTCTCCTTCTCTGGAGATTTTCAAGACCCACCTGGATGTGTTCCTCTGTGACCTGTGCTAGATTGTATGATCCTGCTCTGGCAGGGGGGTTGGCCTCAAAGATCTCCAAGGTCCTTTCCAACCCATGACACCCTGTGATACCTGTGGTAACTTGAAAACAGGAATTGTGATGATTGTGTTCTGTGTGCTTGCATTTCTTACGTTATGGCTTGATATTATTTCCTTATATTATTTGGCAGTTCTTAGGGAAAATATGCTACAGATGATCCCGTAGTATGGTAACAAAAACCATATAAATATAGCTAAATCACTCATCCCTCTTATAAAGAAAAAAAAAACCCCAAACCAGAGGCACCCTCAGCAATGTATGAGGGTCAAATTAATAGAATTTTACCTGTGTAATTTGTCCATGACCATATTTTTAATAAGAATAGATTTGAGCCAGGATTGAGATTGCAGCTTTTAAGCTGTATGTGTCTATATTGTGAGATATGCTTTCCTACTGTAAACAACGTATCTGAAAACATAGATATTTTTTACCAAGGCACTGCTCATAGCAGGATCCTGCAGCCCTAGGCAGGTACAGTCAGTTGAGCAGAGAGGAAATCAAAACAAACTGTTAATTTTGGCAGAGGCTTCTTTCCAAGTTAGTTCTGGGAAAAATATCAGTGGCTGACTTGAGTTGCAGCCAAAAGAAAAGCAGATGTGAGAGCTGTGCACTCAACATCAAAATTTGCATCTCTTCCCATAGGAAGGCAATTAGGAATTGTTTATATGTGCTTGAAGACCAGCAGCTGCTTGTCACCAGATGATGTCATTTGACTCAGATAGATTGGATCGATGGGCCAGTGTTAATGGGATGAGCTTCAACAAGGCCAAGTGCTGGATCCTGCACTTGGGCCACAACAACCCCATGAAATGCTACAGGCTTGGGGAAGAGTGGCTGGAGAGCTGGCTGGTAGAAAAGGACCTCGGGGTTCTAATTGACAAGCGTCTGAATATGAGCCAGCAGTGTGCCCAGGTGTCCAAGAAAGCCAATGGCATCCTGGCCTGTATTAGAAATAGTGTGAGTAGCAAAAGTAGGGAGGTGATTGTCCCCCTGTACTCAGCACTGGTGAGGCCACACTTTGAGTATTGTGTCCAGTTTTGGGCACTTCAATACAAGAGAGATATCAAGGTGCAGGAGCGAGTGCAGAGGAGGGCAACAAAGCTGGTGAAGGGCCTGGAGAATAAATCTTATGAGGAGTAATTGAAGGAGCTGGGACTGTTTAGCTTGAGGAAGAGAAGGCTAAGGGGAGACATCATCACGCTCTACAACTACCTGAAAGGACATTGTAGAGAGGTTGGTGCTGGTCTCTTCTCTCAGGTAATCACTGATAGAACAAGAGGGAATGGCTTCAGACTGCAATAGGGTAAGTTTAGACTGGACATTAGGAAAAAATTTTTCACAGAAAGAGTAGTCAGACACTCCACTGCCCAGGGAGGTGGTTGAGTCACCATCCCTGGATGTGTTTAAGGGTCATTTGGATGTGGTGTAGGGGGATATGGTGTAGGGGAGAACTTTGTAGAGTAGGGCTGGTGGTCAGACTCGATGATCCCAAGGGTCTTTTCCAACCTGAAGTATTCTGTGATTCTGTGACCTTCAGCATACAGGAGTTTTTGGGTACGACTGTGCAGCAGGCAGAGTGTGACATCTGCATTCACTGTGGCTTTACGTGGGAGGTGATGGAGAGGGGAGAAGAAGGGAATCTTGTGGTGGCCACCAGCAGTCCATACCACATGTTCAGTTTGGTTGTTGGTTGTGCATGGCTCATACATAGCTGGTATGAATTAATCCTGTTGCTGTAGCATCTCTGTTTTCTTATATTATAAAACACCTTGGAAACATTCACCAGATGCAGAAACCATCACATGTTGAGCAAAGACACCTCAGAAACTTGGGTATAATCAGGCTGAAGGCCTGGGTAGTACGAGTGACTTGTAAGCTGTGGCAGGATGCTGGGTTAGGAAGCACCTGGCCATGGACCCACACACAGCATCTGCATGAATCTGTCAAAAATGAAGATTTGCTGCGCTAATAAAGGCTTATTTCTCTGTGATGCTCTCTGATATATCTTGTAATGTTGGACGGTGCTCAAAGGACCATGGGCTTAATGTGACCACTTCTGGCTTTCCCAGTGGTTACAATCCTTGCTTGTCCCACTCAGTTTCCATCTGATTTCTGGGAAGAATTTTTTCCCCAATTTGTTTTAGTTCCCATCCCCCCCAGCTGTCTGCCTGTGGGATTTGAGGCACTTTGGCCAGCACAAAACACAGGGTGAAGGGTGTTAGTGGGGAACTCTGGGTGCTACATCCCAACAGCTTCTGTGAATGCCATGGGGGCAGCAGTGCCCATCTGCAGCGTTCTTTACTGTGCATCCAGCTGAGCCTGTATCTCTCTATACAGGTTAATCATGTTTCTCAAACAGTCATGAGAATCAAATGTATAGAAAGGAAAAAATAACACAATTGTGAGACTAAATCATAGCAAATATATAAAAATAGTCTTAACTCTTGAATTAGGCTCCTTTCCTCTCCTGCTACCCTCTCACTGGCCCTCCCTCCTGATGTCCCTCTCCCTTCATGTTCATGAGTTGCTGGGGAGGCTTTTGGGAAATAATCCTATCTTGTGACTTCCGTAAGAGCTTGGAGGCTAAAGTTAAGTTGGGTGTAATTAGGCCAAAGACTATTACTATGGTAGCTGCTGGCTGACAGCTTGAAAAACATCTCCAAGAGCTGCTGAGAGCAGTATGCTCATAGTTGATGTTAGCATACCTTGCATTTAGTTCAGCAGGATGCTCTGAAGCCCGGGGCATTAATGACAGGACTGAGTCAACAAGTGTGGAAGTAGCATCAGTCCTGTGCAGCCAGGCAAACTGTGAACTCCAAAGCGTCTTATGTTAGAGGCATGGACCACAGAGAACAGCAGCATGTGCTGTGCTGCTCTGTGCTGTATAAGGAGTGCTCAGTGAAGAGCACAAGTTAGCAGCAGCAGGAAAGGCCTGCCTGGGGAGCCAGGACAAACCTATAAAAACATTTATTTTAATGTCAAGTCTAAATTATCTTTGGTTGAACATGTTCAGCTGTTGGTGAGGAGATTTTTTTCAGTTTAACTTCTACAGAACCAGGTTTACATTTCCTACAGAAATGATGGTAAGCTGCTTTTGGTGCCAAAATTAATTTTAAAAGCATCATGGCTCTCTGGTGTTGCCTGAGATTTGAGATACCACAGTGTTGGCAGTGGATCCAGATGGTCATCTCCACTGTTCTGAGATGTTTCTCCTTCAGATGAAGGGAAACTTTTTCATGTTTTCCTTAAATCTCAGTGGTGGGAATTTAATGCACAAGTTTTTTCCTACGAATCAAAAAACCCATCACTCTGAAGGCAGTGATTGATAAACATCCATCTCCTTGCCCACTGTGTGATTTTGAGACTTCTCTGAGGGATAACAGGCAGCCTCATGGAAAGGGAAAGATACTTGCTGGTTCCTCTTACCCACTCCACTTAAACATTGCATCATCTGAGCTTTATGTTCTGCTACTGCTCCATTGCCAAAGTAAACTTCAGGGAATGGGTTCTTTTCTCCAGTGCACCCATTTGTGTCGTTCCATACTTCCATACCTTCTTAAAAATAGCGTCTATTCTGTTTCATCCAGCCTGCCACTTTGGTCCATGAGAAGCATCTATAAATCTAATAAAATCATTCCTTTTGGTCCACTCTTAATGCAGACACACATACAGTTTCTTCTTTTCTGGCCTGCATTGGGACATCTTTTTTCATATTTTAAAATGTTTTTTAATGTTGGGGTGGAGGATGTGCATTGGATGGTGCCTGTTAGTCTGTACGTTTTGTATACATGCCTTGATTTTCTTGTTTGTGCTTTTTTGTTTCTTCGGTGGCTGCTAAAGTGTATAATTCTTTCTAGATAAAATCAGGTGTTTGGGTATTGTGTCTAGTTCATTTTTCCTGTGGAAAATTATAGTAGTAATTAATGCCTAGGTTTCATGCAAGCTTATGCAAATATTTTCCCAATGATTGCAGTGTATTAGAAAACAAATAATTACTTCCTGAAGGTTTAATCCTGTCAACTACAACCACCTGATCCTAGTTGAAGAAAAATATTTCAGCATATGCTTAATATTGATTCTTGGAAGTACTGTCTGTTAGTTGTAGTTTTTTAATTAGATGTTTAAGACAGATGAGGGAAGTTGAGCCACTGGGAGGGAAACCAGTCCAACCTGCTGGGTTTATGCTCTCTTCGGTAAGGGATGAAGCCAGAGGATGCTGAGCCCTCTGCTTGTCCCACCTTGCACCACAGCAAAGCAGTTGGATACTGAACAGGGACTCTCCTTCAGATTTGAGGTTTTCCTTGGGATTCTGGAAGTTTCTTTTTGTAGGTAGGTTTCATTTTTGGGAAACATCTACAAGGGTAGTAAGGTGTGAATCACAGAAGTGACTTGTATCCTGCTCATTTAACACTGATAGTGATTTTCCTCCTTCATTTGTGCAAAAGGAGCCAAAGTGGGCCCACTGCTTGCATCTCAACTCTGAGAAGTCCTAGATGGGGTTGGGACATCTTCTATGAAACACCCGATTGCAGCTTCTACCCAAATGAGCTTGCAAGATTTAGGCAAAATGGATGAAAATGTTTTACCAGGGCACAGGACCTTCCCCTGTAGGCAGCCCCATGATGGTTTTTACAGTGCGGAGGAGCCAGTGGCAGAAGAAAAGGGCTCTCCTGGTACAGACATGGAGGAAATAGCTGGGGGCTTGTTGGCAGAGCACACATGAAGATGTGCCACAGCTGGGTGGAGTGACAGCTTGGCCTTGCTGCTCGCTGGCTGCGGTGACTCAGGCTTGTACTCTGGACTCCGTTGCATTCCTGCTGTCAGTGACTGGCTACATCTGATAATCATAGCACACTTGTAAAAGCAACAGTTTAATCTGTTGCTGCCTTAAGTTTCTGCAGCTCTTTTGAGTGGTGTCTCTTTCAGGCAATCATAGTAAGTGGCATTTTCTTACCCTCCTCTGTTTGAAAAAGTCTAAGTCAAGTCCCCTCACTCCCTCTCTAAAATTGATTTAGTGCCAGGGAATGATTACAAAAAAAAGTACATTGCCAAGTGTAATGATAAATTGGCTAAAAACTGTTGTGGCAACTGCTTAACAAATGCAGTCATTTATTATTCCTCATCCTTCTTGCTGTGTATTTTATCTCCCTGTTATGGGCTTGGGCACTGCTTTTCTTTTTCCCCTTCTGTTACTTCTGGGAGCAAAGGACTGGGAATGGCTTTATGTCACCAAGCCAGGAGACTGTTCCTTTGATAGCAGAGGACTATTAGCCTTTGATAAATAAGCTAAGCCTGTGCATGCATATATGCACAGTGGGTCTGTGGAAGGTGTTTAATCCTTTGCCTAATTTCTTCTCTAGTAAAAACTACGTATTTTCTTTTTCACTTGCTCAAGAATAGCCCAACATGAAGTAAATAATCTGTATAAATGTATTGGTATTACTCCTTTGGAGGAGAGTAGGAAGGAAAAATGGCTGGAAAATTATGACCATTTTCAGAGGCTTTTAATAATCTGTGTTCTGGGTGCATGATGCATGAAAACATCCTCTGCATTTAAGTCTTAACATTGCCACTGTTAGGGCAAAGTGTTAATTTACATTAACAAGTGTTTACAGCCAAGGCTGCAACAGGTTAATTAGAACCCAGTGCAATAACTGAAGTGTCCCCACTTGATGTCAAGCTCTATCTGTTTGGCTCCCAAATGAAGGTGCCAAAGGTTTCCAACATCCTTTCTGAAACCTTGGGGATCAGAAGAGTGAAGTTCACAGCTCTGCTGCAGCCCTGGCATTGCGGTAGCTACTATTCTGGTAAGAAACTGTGCACATAAATCTTTAGTGAAGGAGGCTGGCTGCCTTTTTCCTCACCAATTTAAACACTCCCATCGCTTCCAGTGGTTTCCCACCCATTAATGAGAATGAACACATGGAATGTGTTTCTTGTTGCAGATACACAGACATGAATAGGACAAAGTGTCTTTCTGGGCACTCCTATTGCGCACCCTTTGAAAGGGTCACTTGTTTGCTGCTTCACTCTGGGCACAGCCAGCAGTAGGAGGTTTGTTAAGTGATGAGAGCAGGGCATAAATGGTCCCTATCCACTGAAGAACAGACACTCCAATTGCCTGCTCTTTTCTTTTGTTGTTTTGGGTTTGTTTTGTTTTGTTTTAATTTTGATTTTGATTTTTCTGCAGTTTACTATTTTTTGAGCTTCCACAGCTAATAGAAATTCTCTGGAAAACAGAAACTTCCAAAGCTTTGGTAGAGTGCAAGTGCTTGTCTGGTGCCAACTTTGCTAAATCACATGAGCTCTGGTCTAATAAACAGTAATTTGTTTTCCATAAGGCAGGCATGTGACAGGCCAAACCATGTTGTTATGATACTACAGCCTTAGAAATAATTATAATAGTGACTCAAAAGGAAAGGCTCTTATTCATAATGCTCCTTGACTATGCTATGTTGAAAAAAGGCTACACAAGTTACAAAGCAAATGTGGTCAGCCTCTGTTACAAAAGAAGTTATTCTCTAGAAGCTAATCCAGCAAAAAGACATGAATGATACAATCCTATACAAAATACTTTTTCCCTCTAAAGCACACAGTGATGGCATTAGCATTAATTCTGAGGAATATATAAAGAAAAAAAGTAACATTACACCTGCCGCTCTTTTGATGTTGGTGTTGTGTTGGAGGAAGTGTTGGAGGTTGCTCTTACCACATTTTTATTTGCTGGTTCCCTTTTGGCCAACTTGAGTCAAGTGAAAGCAAGAGAAATGGGTCTTGGAGGTCATGTTCCCCCCAGAACATAAGAAAATAGGCCTAAAAGACAGGTACTTCTAATATACTGTCTCAACCCTTAGAAGACATCAGAAAGTCCCAGTGGGAGTTGAACCCTTTGAGTTCAGTGGGAATTCAGTGACTGTCCCCCTTGCAGAGCTGCTTTTCATTCAGTCCCTTAACTTAATAGCTCTGGATATGATGAAATCCCAAATATGAGCTCTTCTTCCTAAACTTATTTCTTCAGTTTTGAATCTTCCAAGGACACAATAACTTCTGCTTTGTTTTCTCAGGTGCCCAGATAAGCTGTTTTGCACCCAGCTCCTTCTCCTGGCGACAAGCTGCTTACGTGGACTCCTACTGCTGGGCAGCTGTGCAGCAGAAGCAACCATCCCAGAACAACTTAGAAAACATCCCCCTGTGGCTTCATAAAGTATGTACAGATCTCCTTTTTCTGAAAAAATTGTCCCCACTTAGAAAGAAGCCCACATTTGCCTCACTATTTTTTTGTTCCTCTGCTATAGTCCTTGGCTTTGACTTCACTATATTTTAGAGAGAATGTTTTCTTTCCCTTACCTCCAAATAGGGCAGAAATACAGAATGTGTTTTCTGGTTTTAAATGAAGGTTCTGTCATGCTATAATAACAAATATCACCATTTATCTGAGACAAGAGCAATGTAATGTTGCTGTGTTGCCCTGGAGCTGAGTTCCTGGCTTTAGCCAGGAACTATTTTAAAATCAGAATACGAGATACAACTGCCCTAATGCTTGTAACAAAAGTTTATTTTAGGAGAACAGAGTAGTAAAAACATTTTGTATTTTTATTATGTTACACTTGGCCAATTGTGTGTGGAGAGGAACTCATGGCAGGCAGGCATTTGGGGAGAGATGAAATTCATCGCTGGTACCAACAGGTTTAACCCTGTCTTCGCTGTGCTCCTCTGTTGGAGCTCCTCCACAGGCTGTTCTATTGTAAACTGTGTGCTGGCTTTCACTGCTCCAAGTAAAACTTCATCATACTGAATGCGTAGTAAGAGATTTTATGGGTAAAAAGTGCAGTAGGTGCTAAGATACTTTGAGCTAGCTCAAAGTGATTAGCTGAGCTTTGGCAGGAGTTATAAACCCTGGGTTTATTATGGAGTAAATGCCATGCTAATGCTTGGAGATGACTCAACTTGAGAGGCAGCATTGTCCTGCTTGGGCAGTGCTGACGCCAGTGTTAAAAATGCTGTTGGAGTTCTGCAGATGTGGGGTGTTGTGTGCTTCCTTCCCCAGCTCTTTTATCACTTGCCCCAGCAAATAATCCCCCTGGCACCTGGAAGCATTGGAGAACCTGGTGTTAGAGGGAGCTCAGGTCTGGGCCCTGCAACACCTGTATTTCTGGATTTTGTCAGTGTATCCCATACCTCAGCTTCTATTACCCAGTCAGCTGGTGATATCTCCTCTGAAAGGCTATTCAGTGCTGTCTTTGGTTTGTTTCATGACTCAAGTCACTAACTGTAAGGATTTACTGCTGCCTTCTTCTGTCAGCACCACTAATAAACTTGACCCAAAAGTCTTGTGTTTCATCAATATTAAAGCCAGACTTGTTGGTCATTAGTTTGAACCCTTCCTTGCTTGGATAGTGCTCCATTTCACTCCAGCCAGACCTTCAACAGAGGCCAGTTGAAGCTGCTGGAACATCTTGCAATGCAGTGGCTTGCGTGGGTGGAAATTCCACCTGCAAACTTGGATGCGTTGCTGCCCCGTTCTCTTGAGGGAATGAGTTCTTGTTACCTAATTTCTTTATGTTGAATTTTATGCCATAGTCACCTGCTGATAGCTGCAAGTCTCCCAGTTGGCCAGCTATGACTAATAGTTTAAGCAGCCAAACTTCTGCTATGCAACCCATGTTAATTTGCTGACTGGTACTGTCTCAGAAATTGATGCAGGGCCCATCTCCCCACAGTTCCTTCATGACAGCTTAATAATATGTGATATTTCTTTCTAAATAACCCACAGACTGGCTGCAAGAAGTATGGTTGAACAGCTGAGTCAGTGCTTGTAGCAGAGGCTGTGTGCCTCATCTTAACTTCCTAAATCCATGCTTAGTCACCAACCCTTCCACTGCACCAGGCACTGAGAGCTGCAAATGCTGTTTGGAGGCCAGTGGTAATTAATATCTTTCTACTGGTTGCTCATCAGCTTCCACGCTTAACAAGTTTTTAGGGAAGGTGTGGTATTACAGCACTTAACACTGACCTCTGGTTCCTGTTGCGGTGGGAACATCTGAAGGTGTTTGGTTGTTGTTTGCATCCAGGACCAGAAGCTGCTGGCTGCACTGCTGGGTGGTTTGCCCTGGGGGCCAATTACTTCTGCAGGAAAACAGGTGTTGGGTTGTCTCCTTGAGCTGCAAAGGTTTGTACAACCTCATTCCTCTGCAGATTTTGACTAGATAACCATTTTCTAAATGGGTGGAGCTGAGCCTTTGTGGGAGCACAGTGATGTTATGGAGACAGGAGAGCCTTCCAAAGATCAGGTGAGAGAAGACTTGACTCCTCAGTGCAAGGACAAGCATGCACATAGGGGGACAGCAGGGATTGATAGGCCCAGTTTTTCTTAAGGCAACACTTTAAAGCTTTTTTTCTGCTTTCTGGGCAGCAGTGCTTTAATTTGCAAAGGATCTCAGGTTCTTTCTAAAGCTCTGACTCCATAAAAAGTGCTTAAGGAGGCATTAGATTATAGTTTTGGAGGAATTTTAGGGGCTATGAGGTGATAGGCCCTGATTCCTGATTTAAATGGATGGATTTCCTTATGGCAGGAAGCCCCTCTCTGTGCTTTGTCAAAAGTGCTGTCAGTGGTTTGCGTCTTAGGATAGTGCTCATCAGCATGGTAGAGAGAGGAAGTAGGACCATACAGCTTTTGGTGAAGAAGTCAGCTTGCAGCAACTTGCCCGGCTTTTGTTATAGGCATCTGATTGCTCTCAAGGATTTGTCAAAACCATGTTGCACTACAGAAAAACTGAAACGTTCCCACTTCCTTCCTGTTTCAGAGTACAAGTTTGTGCTGGGATTTTTGGGTTTTTTTGATCAGTAAAATGTATGTTTCCATTTTGGGCAATGCCTGAAGCTTGGGCACCTTTACCTGCTGTCCTTTCTGCTCTGAGAGATCTCTCCCAGCATTTGAATTACTCCATTTGGAAACTTGTTTTGGAGTGAAGAGGAGGAGTGTACTGCAACTTTCTGAGTTCCCTGCCTCCCTGGAGGTCTGTGCACTTCCAGAGGGTGTCCAGGACCTCTCTCCTTGGAGAACAGGATTTCTGAAGTTTCCAGTGATCCTGGAATAACTGTTAATACTGGATAAGTCTTAGCAAATTAGAAAAATGAGTTGTGTACTAAAATGCACAGTTCAAGAAACAAACTATCTGCAGATAGATAAATGGAAAGAAGAGACTATGATATGTCCTGCCCGTATTGTTAGTTTAATGCTAAAATTTCCTCCTTTTTGTCAGTAAAAAAGCTGACAAAATGATTATATGGTTGAGTCCTCTGACAAGACTAGTCTTCAAGTTTGTCAGTGATGAAATTTAGTCTGGTCAAGCTTTACTCTTCTATTGTCTCTGTTTTCTCCTGGGGTTTTCCATCAAGAGTTGTCTTGTGTATATCTCAAGTAACAGAACAGAAATGCTGGTTTCTAAAGATGAGTAGTAAAGAGAGACAGTGAGTGGTAATGGGGGATGGAAGAGTCATGAATTTGCTCCCTCTGTGCAGATAGTTTGCTTTTTGTGTCTAAAGGTGAGTGTTCCACCTGGGAACTTATTTTGGTAAAACTTAGCTTGATTCTTAGCTGGAATAGAAACAAGCTTTTGGCTGTTGCGAGTGGGCAGTCCTTACAGTCTAGAGGAGGAGGAGACAGCACTGCAAAGCCTTTTCAATCTTTAGTGCACAGAGATATTTATACAAACACACGCAGGAGAAGAGTGAACATCACCTTACCAGCTCTTGATAATCAACAGATATGATAGCAACCAAGCAAGTTGATGAGCAGTTGAACACGGAGTGATGACCCCTTTCTAGCCCTGAAATCTGGATTGCTAGGATGAAGGTGGCTATGATCAAGAGACTTCTAGGGATTTTTTTTTTTTAATTAGTCTATTTTCAGTCTATTATTAATTGGTGAGAATGAAAGAAGATAAAAATAAGCAAAGTAGAGGTAGAGGGTTGATGATTCTTCAGTGGAAGGAGATTCATACCGTTGTGAAATGCAGCCAAAGGGTTCATCTGACTGACAGCAGAAAAAAAAGAGACCTTCACACATGGCACAGCCAGGAGAGGTCAGTTACTTGGCTTAAATCTCTGTAAAAGTGACGGGCAAGTGCTGCGGGACCTGCTCAGAGCATTGCATACAAAGAGGGGGTTTGAAGTCTTTGTATGCACGAAGTAAAACTTACCTTGTTGAAAATGCTCACTTTTTGTAATAGAAGTAAGATTCACCATGGACCTGTGGTTGTTCTTTGAACTTCCTGTCTGTGAATACACAAAAAACCCTACCCTGAGGTTCTTTAGTATCTTGTTGGTATGATTATAATCATGATTGTTATCTGTTTCTCATTACTCACTGTTCAGCTTCTTGTTGACTGAGGACTCCTCATGTGTCACCCGTAAAGCCCCACAGAGAGAGATTAAGGGCTATCAGAGCAAGGAAACTTGAACACAGATTCTTCGAGAGTGTAATGTTAGAGTTACTTTAGTCACATTAGTCTTACTAATTGAAACTGGAGAAATAACATTTTTTTTAAGCTGTATCAAATGAAAAAGTAAGTAATAGATGGGGTAAAAAAGGTCATATCTGGTTTAAGATTCACTTTCAAGTCTGGAGGCAGGATAGTATCTCAGCCAGAATGATGAGTCACTTACAGGTCATGTTGCTGCCTATCAACTCAAACAGGAATAGAAATGTATACCTTTGCCTCTAGAAACATGTCATTGCTGTCATTAGCCTGTTTGGGAGCTGGTGCCTTTGCTTAGGCTCTTCCCAGTGGCAAACAGAATTTGGAACTGAAGAAGCAGACACTTCACCATAATTTTATATTTTAATGAGAAGTATTTTCACCTTGAGTGAAGACACTTCAGTGCTTCCTCCTTGTTGAGTACCATATACCAATGAGTTTTCTCAAGGCTGTGCAGCTTAACAGCTTTCTGCTATTGGACTTAAAAGCTACTGTTTGACCTATACTGTTAGATATGGTAGAAGTCAGAATGCTTGAACTCTCTTTAATAGTGTTTACCTAGAGGAAATAAGGACTGAAGATGCAGTAAAATTATAAAAATTCTGTTTCCTAAATTCCACTAAAATGTTTCTCATCTTCTGCCAACCACCTTTATCCAAACTTGGCAAGCTTTCTTTTGATGAGGTCCTTGAAAATGCCTTTTGGGTCACACCGCCCTTATCAGCTATATTTTCTTTGGATGATAAAAGCATATTTGAGTTTATGAAGAAGTTCTTTTGAATATCTTTTAAACTTATTTGCTGTGTATTTACTGTATCTTAGTACGATTGAAGCTAGGGATGTGATGTAATAGACTTTTTTGAGGTTTAGTCCGATTTTTGCTTTCACCTTTGGGAAAGTGTGATGCTAATGCATACCCATGCATACATTCTGGTTGAACAGTTAGCTGATTTCTGACAAATTAACTTAGTGGACTGATGTCTTCAAAGTGTATTTCTCTGGCCTCCCAATAAAAGGTGAAAAAAATCCTGTCATGAAAATATTAGGAATTCACTTCAATATTTGTAGTGCAAGCACTGTATGTGCATTTCTCAGTGAAAGGCTCTGTGTGTTCACTGGGAACCAAAATGTACTGAAGATAGTTTATGTCATTCTGAATATTTATCTGAATGTAGAGGTTCACAAATTCTGGTAAGATAGAGTTGTTTTGAAAAATATGCATTCAGTTTGTGTAGATAATCTTCATGAGAGGAGCAAATGCAGGCACTTGAATAAACAGTCAGAAGAGTTCAGTGTGTTAAATAGATAGGAGATACCTAGAGTTTGGACTGCATGAACACAGGTTATTTTTCTTCTCCCTTCATAGTAGCTAATTCTGATTTAAAATTGCTCAGTCTGTTTATGGTCAATGATGTAAGAAAACAGCACACATCTGTGAAGTGTAAGCATGTTGATGTGCATAAATGATTTGCTTTGATGGTAATCCTTATAGCTTGTTTTGAAAGTGGAGAACACAAGACTGGAAACAATGTGTTGCACTGAGATGGGGGATCAGGGGTCTGCATCATAACATTACTGGACATCCTATTTCCTGAGCTCTCACTGCCTGGAAAGATCACGCTTTCTGTATTGCAGGGCTTAGTGGATGTTGTGCCACAGGCTACCAAACAGCTGGCATCAGATCTGGTCCCATTTTCATCTGACTGGCCTGGGATGTGTTACTCTCAGAGTACAGCCATGAGATAGGTACTAATTCAGCAGTTCCTGTTTCAGTTACTTGTTGCAGAGCAGTGGTGTTGAGCACACGCATCTGCTCAGATAAGGCTTAGATTTCAGTGTCTCATCAGTACCAGTTAACATGGGCTTTGGCAGTTTCTTGTGTCTCATCAGTACCAGTTAACATGGGCTTTGGCAGTTTCTCGTACTGAGTTGTTAGACATATCCTGCTCAGGTATGAGGTATTCTTGGCTTTCAGAAGGAGAAAGGGTATAGCCCTCTTGTGCATAAAGAGTACAAGGCTTATCACATGAAATCAACTGCAGCAGTACAGAATGAAGGGCAGTTCACTTCTTGGTTTCCTAGTGCTCTGCTTCCTCAGAAGCTTTCTGTCCCACCCAGTGTGCCATCAGACTAAGGGACAAAGCAAGGCAGATGAACCTGCCTCCATCTTCTTTAGCTTTCAGAAGCTCAGCAATAATTAGCAGAAAACATATAGGGGACTCTAGTTGAGTCCCTGGTGCACATGCTACTAGTTTTGTGTGTCTCGTGCTGAGTATTAATCACCCAGTACCTATGCTTAGGACTTCCGAAAACTTGGATTATTTTAGCTGTAGCTCTGCTACTGTTTTTGCATGCCTAACTCAATGGGCTTTTGCCTGTTCTTTTCTCCTTGCAGTTAGGTGGATATAAAGACTCAGGGCGTCCAGATTGAGGCACAATGTTACAGCCCTCAATGCACTTTCACTAATTAAGTTCAGAAAGGAACATTTTGAACCACAGGATATTGTATCTGTTCTAATGCATCTATTATATTCTGCTTTCAGAGGACCTTCCTAAATTTATGCAATCTCACAGCATTTTACATCCCACATTGTGAACTTGCCATTGAAAAGGAACTTGATAACTAGAAGGAAAAGCAAAGGAAAAACTTGAGTTTTGTTTCTAGGCCAATACCTTTCTCTGGCATATCTTTGACCGTACAGTTCTTGAGTTTGGTGACCCTTCCCATGGTGACCCGTTAACTTAAAATACTACAGACTATCCAAGGCTGAAGTAGAGTTTTCTCCTGTATTCAGTGCCATAAACCATATACCAATATATAAACCATAAAAGAAAGGGCACAAGATGAGCACATGCTCATCAGTGTATGAATACCATGGAGTCCTCTTCTTAAAATGGGAAGTCATTTTGTGTGACTGTAAAACAGAATCAGATGAGCTGGATAATCCGAGTCTGTTGCTTTGAAACCTGGGACCCATGCCAGATGACTTTGCATTTTCACTTCTGCCTGTTAGTTCAAAGCCTTAAATTTTAATGATTCAAAACAATTTGCTGGTTATCTAAGCCAGAATCCGAGAAGGATGGAGTAGTGCATCAAGTGCTGTGGAAGGGCTGACAAATACAGGCTTTTGTTTCTGAACAAAAAGAGATGGACTAATGGTCACGCTGCTGCTCTGGTTTTGAGACCATTCAGAAAAGAGCTGCATAGTGTTTTCTCATACTGCCATAACCTACAGCTTTGGGAGTGATGAGAGCCTGGCAAGGGGAAGCCCAGTAAACATGTGGCAAACGTGCCTTTGCCCCAGTGTTCTGATGCTTCTAGGTGAAGAGGCAGAGTTGAAGGAGTTAGGGAGAAGAGGCTGTGCAAGGGAAGATGACAGAGGCTAGTTTTCATAAGACAACAGTCTGTAATGAGGCAGGGGGAATGGGGGGGAGTGGATGAAGTCTGGGGCAAAGCGACAGGACTGATGCCAATGTGCTACACAAGTGCAGAACGTGCCCACAGAGTCTTTTTTTTAGGTATAAAGAAAGAGTTGGGGACTAGGACAATGAAGATTTTGGGCTGTGCTTTCATTGTGTCAACTGTCTCACCTCTTGGTGCATGTCTTGTAGGTCTCAGGGTAAAGAATTAATCAGATACTGCTGGTGGCATTTCTATTTTTGAGGGTCAGAAAGGGAATTCATAAATCCTTTACAGGCATCAGCCCGTAAAGTTGCAAATGAGTAATAAAGCCAAGTGGTATAAACCACTGTAAGAAGCTTTGGTTGCTCCTTACTGAAATCAAATGTTTCTTTGTTGATTCTTTCCCCACCTGGCACCACTGGAAGGGTGCTAAGAGGTGTATGACACAGAAATGAGTGAAGTCAAACAGGCTTTGCAGCAATCTTTTGCAAGCTGGCATTTGTTAAGGCCTATGGAAAAAAGTGCTATAGCGGCTTAGAGGAGCTTTGGTAAGTTTAAGCTGTGTTTGTAGATAGATCATTTCTATTTCTACATAATACAGAATTCAGAGGACTGAAGGAGCCTGGACCTGAAACCATAAAGCTTTGGATAGGCCGAGGCACCCAGGATTTAGACCTGTGACACCTGGTGGCATTGTCCAGAGCAATAAATATGAAGGGTGGATTCTTGAGCAGTTGGGTTTAAGTTGACGAGATGTCTACAGAAACATGCTGGACGTGTCAGAACTTTACATCTCAGTTGTAAATGATAGACCTGGAAAAAAAGCAGATGAAATGAAGTTTTCTGTACAAAGAGGGAAGAGAGGCGGTAGTGAGGGCAGAGCTCTGTGCAATTTCTATGGGCTGCTGGAGGTAGGGGAAGGATCATGTCAAGCGTGCAGCAAGCAGAGTTGAGAGCTGAGAGACAACAACCAATAAGGATGTGATTTTGAGCGAATGAGCTTGCTCAGTTTGTCAAAAGCAGTGAGCAGTTCAAAAAGAAGAGCAGCACCCACACCCAAGGGCTGTCTCAGCTGCTGGCATAGGTTGGAGCTCTGGAGGGAAGAAATTCCTGCTGGTGACTATAGCAATCTATACAGTGAGTGTGGTTTAGTGGTGCAGAAGGTAGTATGGATTCACTGGGAGTACTGGACAGATTAGCAGTCCCCAGCAATTCCAGGATATCAGAAGCAACCCCCTAGATCACTCTGGCTTGTGAAGTCCAGCCTCTGCAGTGGAGAGAGGACAGATCACAGCTATGACATAGCAGTACTGGGTTGATGCTTGATCCTTGCTGGTGAGGAAGAGCTACCTCTAGTGGGATGTGTGGTATTATTACAGTGAACTCTGCTAACTTAACTAGGTTTTTGAAACAATCTTGTTACTGGGTTAGCCCATCCCTGCACGATTTCCATTTTAGTTTTAAAGATGAGTCTTTCTTGAAGTTTTTTATCTTCAGGGCCTCCCTGGAGACTGAAGTAGCAATTTTGTCCAAGTTCAACTAACAGAAACAAAGTATAAAGTTGTAAGAAGGGTTGGAAGGGAAAGCTGACCTTTAAATCCAGCATCCTCACTTTTCTGTGCCTATTCATGATTTTCATGGTTTTGTCTTACGGTGTGTCACAAATTTCCAATCTGACTGCTAGGTAGCAAAGGCGTACATCCAGAATGATGGTTCATATTACGGTCTTCAGTTGCTGATGCAGTTTAAGAAGTCAGTTTTTATGCATGTGCTAATACATCATATGCATTCCTAGTATTAATAATAACATAGGATTTTGCTTTAATGGCAGGTGATATTGGAAGGAGCTTTCCTGGATAAAATGATCAATAGAATCATGGAATGTTAGGGGTTGGAAGGGACCTAGAAAGATCATCTAGTCCAACCCCTCTGCCAGAGCAGGATCACCTAGATCAAGTCACACAGGAACGTGTCCAGGCGGGTTTCATTTTGTGCATTCAAAAATCAATTGATTAATGCAGACAAAAGTTAACATATTAATATAAGGTCCAGATTCTCCTCTTGTTAAATATCTACAACTGTGAAGTGGAGCTGTTCCACTTGCACTGATTAATGACTTCAGTCCAAGTTTCGTCTAAAATTCTCCACTGGCTTTTTCACTGAATGTGCAAGTGTGCATGGCTGTAACATTTAAGATGACTTAAATCAGTTTTAAATTTGTTCACCACAACTAATTTAAAATACCTTAGGAAATGAGGCTGGATTTGAGTTAAGTGTGCTAACTATCAAAACCCAAATGTAATAAGTTAGAGATTAGCCAAATTTGCAGTAGATTTTGTTAACTAACTGCTTGTCTAACTAGATCTTACATCGTGCCTCTGTAAGGATAAAGTTACATATGAATGTACACCTTGAATATAATGTCACAGTAGATAGAAAATACCTGTTATCTGGAGGGAATTAGATCAGAATTAGATTAGAGTCATGGTGAAATACTCCTACTTGTTGATGACTAGAAGAAAGACAGAAAGACTTCAAGCTGTTGTATTTTATACCTGCTTCAGCCATTTCCCTAAGCAATGGGGACTGTGTCTGGCCATTCGACATCATGTTAACACCAGACTGTTCTGATGGCATGAGTTGGCTTTCAGTTAGCAGTTATCTAAAAATATTTAAATATCCTTAAATGTTATAAACATACTTACACTGTTTATAGTCACTGTATGTCACACACTCTGAACAGACCGTGTGTGTTTGCATGCAGATGCAGTGCTATAAAGGATCTATTCATAAAAACATAGAATGTTTTGGATTAGAAGGGACCTTTAAAGATCATCTAGTCCAACGCCCCTATAATGAGCATGGACATCTTCATCTAGTTCGAGTTGCTCAGATCCTCATCCAACCTGACTTTGAATGTTTCCAGGGATGGGGCATCTACAACCTCTCTGGGCAACCTGAGCTGTTGTCTCACTACCCTCACTGTAAAATTTTCTTCCTTATATATAGGCTGAATCTACCCTCTTTTGGTTTAAAACCATTGCCCCTTGTCCTGTCACAACAGGGCCTTCTAAAAAGATTGTCCTCATCTTTCTTATAGGCCCTCTTTCAGTCCTGAAAGGCCACAATAAGGTCTCCCCAGAGCCTTCTCTTCTCCAGGCTGAACAACCCCAACTCTCTCAGCCTTTCTTCATAGCAGAGATGTTCCAGTCCTCTGATCATTTCTGTGGCCCTCCTCTGGACCTGCTCCAACAGGTCCATGTATTTCCTGTGCTGAGGACTCCAGAGCTGGACACAGTACTCCACATGGAGTCTTACCAGAACAGAGGGGCAGAATCATCTCCCTTCACCTGCTTGCCATGCTTCTGATGCAGCTCAGGATACTATTCATTGACCTCCTGACATCTAATGGAGACCAGGAGAGATGTTGCTGGTGTTTGATGCATTTTTGTTGCTATCAACAGTGGTGACACGTGTGAAAGGCAGTTATGTGACACTGCCCCCTTCTTTCAATCAGTCTCTCTGATAGCTTCTTTGGTTGCCATTGCTATCTGTTGCTCCCCTGGTAAATGCTGCCTTTTTCAATTTCAGCTCCAGCAGTGCAGTTCTGTATATGCAATGAAAATGTTATCAGGATTATGGTAACTTTATTCTGCCTTTTTTTTTCTTTCTTTCTTGGCAGCAGTAAGGTTACTGGAGCTGTCTGAAAAGTGATCGTGCTTCCCTGCATATACCCAGTAACCGCAAAAGTGGGGGTTACTAAAAGCATTTCATTAAATTATAGGAAATTTAATAGGCTCACAGGGAATTCAGTAGACTTATAGGGAATGACAGTGACTGTCTGATTTATGTATAGATGGAGCCTAATCTGAATTTTTTTCTCCCTTCAGTTCTTTCCATACATCCTCCTGCTCGTCGCTATCCTGCTGTATCTACCATGTTTGTTCTGGCGCTTCACTGCAGCACCTCACCTTTCTTCAGACTTGAAATTTATTATGGAAGAACTTGACAAAGCCTATAACAGGGCAATCAAAGCTGCTAATAGCATCCACAGCGGAGACCTCAGGGACCCTGCTGACTTGGTTCCAGCCGTTAATGAGAACTTGACACAGAGGTAAGATGTTGGGGCTTGGCTTTCTTTGCTCTTTTCCTTAAGCTCTTAAGAGGTGTGACACCTGCACTCTCGTAGAAATTTATTGCAAAGGCTTGAATGGTGACCTGACACACTTTTAATTTTGGTTCAAGAAAAAAAAATAAATAGGAGATACATGAAATAATTACTGTGGGCAGGTGGAGCTGGAACTTACAGCTTTCTTTTTTCAAAGAAGACATTTGATGAGCTTTTCAGATTAGTAATCACCTGAGATGTCCCAATTTCTTTAGTTGTAGTAGGTGTTAATTAGTTTTCCCACAGCATAAGAAATAGGGGATGGCTTCAGCCCTCAGTTCTCAGTATTCTTGACAGCTTCTTGCATGCTATGAGCAACGCCTTTTACTTGTCATCCCCTGCCTTTCAGATCTACGTCTGCAAAACTTCTTTTTAAAGAAAACGAAACAAAACCAAACATCAAAACCAACAAAAGCAATCCCCTCCCCCCAGCCCTGATCAAACTGCTGCACTGTTCTAACCAGGTCCAATTTCTGCTTCACCCTAGGTCAGGGTACCTGTTTCTCTTTGCATGTGGGGATATAAGCAATGCATTGGGGTCTTAGGTCTACCTTTAAAATGTGGGGTTTGGTCTTGGCAAGTAAAAAGCCTTCCAGTGTGCTATTATCAAACAAGTGCTCGGCAAGTCTGCTTTTCTTACTATACCTGTTTTGTTTTGGAAAAGAATATTTTTTTGCTGCAAGGGCAATACTGTTTTTCCATTTTCAAGTGTTTGAGCTCTTTTGCCTCTTAAGTGGCTTTTCTGTATTAGAGTGACAATATTCTTCATTTATTTGCTGTTCTGTTGTTTTTTTCTATTGACTTCAATAAAACTACCCTTGATTTACCCCAATAAGAGGGATTCCAGTCTTGTGTCTATTTTAGAGTACTAGGTTTCTTTGAAATTTGAGGTAAGTGAAAGCTACAGCATGTGATCTGTGTGATTTGGGGCTTTTTTCTCTCTCTTTCAGTTTGTGGGAAATATCTGAAAGCCACTTTAAATATCCAATTGTGGAGCAGTACCTGAAGACGAAGAAGAATTCCAGATGCTTAATAATTAAATACATTATCTGCCGCCTACTCACGCTAGTAATTATTTTCATTGCATGCCTCTACCTGGGCTACTACATTAGCCTCTCCTCTTTGAGTGATGAGTTTCTCTGCACTATCAAAACTGGGATCTTAAAGAATGACACAACTGTTCCAGAAGTGGTTCAGTGCAAGCTTATTGCTGTTGGTGTCTTCAAGGTACTCAGCTATATTAACCTGCTCGTCTATCTTCTAGTCATGCCACTGGTAGTGTATGCAATGTTCGTTCCATGGAGGTGGAATTCAGGTATTCTCAAAGTGTATGAAATCCTACCAACTTTTGATGTTCTGAAACTTAAGTCAAAGTGTTTTGATGACTTAAGCCTTTACCTCCTCTTTCTTGAGGAAAATGTGAGTGAGCTTAAATCATTTAAATGCCTCAAAGTGCTGGAGAACATTGCTGTTTCTGAGAAGTTTGATGTCATGCAACTTTTGGTAAACCTTGGAACTATTAAGACAGATACCATAGATGGGAAGCCAGGGACAGCTGTGCTGGAGAAGCCTGAAGAAACAACTGCAGATGAATTGGAAAAAAATGCAACAGAACTACAAGGTAAGGTGACCTGCTCTTTCTTTAAACAGAAAAATCCGAGAAACACCACAAAAACACCACATTCAAACCTGCTGGTTTAGCGAGAGAAGGTATCCATTAAAGCAAAAATTCATTCATGCAAAACAAAGCAGATTCCATCTAAATGTGTATTCCTACCAAGAATATTTTAATATTTGATGCAAGAAAATGGACCTGCTTAGACCATGCTGTAATGTCTGCAGTATAACTGCTGTAAGTTCACCTAAGTGCCAGCAGATTGTGATGTTGCAAGTTAGTGGCACAGTCTAGACACTGAAGTGTCTGTTAAGTTGGTGGTCCTTGCTGACATCTCTTCTGTAGCAGTAAGAGGCTTCAGCTGTCTGAAGTTGAACTCCTTAAGACCACCTGCACAGTAGAAGAGCACAAGATTGGTCTACAATAGGTTGTGCTTGAAGAAGTTCCAGTAAGAAACCTGGTGGTTTCCACAATATTTGTTTTTCAGAGCTTTGCTCAAAAGAGCAGTAACTGCTGCTTCTGCTTTTCATTCAGACTTTGGCAGAAAACTTAGATGAATGTAAAAATAAGTCTGATGCTCAGAAGTGCCACTGGTGGAGGAATAGAAAATGACAAAAGAAGGGAAGTAGGACTGGGGACAGTGAGCATGCTCCTGTTCCTTCTTATGCAGAGAGAAAGGAAGATTGAATGTAAAGTATTTTTTGTCAAAATGGTCTGAGTCAGTCTGGATTGGTGCAGCTGTTCTCTGAATATTCCCTTCAGTTCCCAGACATGATTGTCTCTGAGCAGTTGCTCTTATCTGAAATGTAGCTTAGATTCTGTGCTAAAATATGTGGCATATCTTAAATGTGATTCCAATTCCCTACTGAAGTGCAGAAATAGAGAGGTCAAAGGAGAGGCATGAAAGGATGGAAGAGATCTCTCGCCATTTGATGTGAGTATGGCCACTGTTGCAGCTGTCCTCGCAGAAGCAGCAGGACACCAGCACCTAAATCCTCTGAACGAAGTAGTTCAGACTCAGGGCTGCCTCTTCACAAAGTCTTTCACTCATGGAAGTGACAATGCTTTAAAACATTTAGTAGCTGCCCTAAAAGTAGGTGAGCACAGTGCTAAGGACAAGTTAAAGAACTGTTTCAAGGCAGGAAAAAAAAAAAAAAAAAAAGAAATTTCCTTTCTCTTTAGAAAGCTCTTTTTATTAAGCTGTGCTTAATAAAAGAGAAGAAGCAGCACCCAGAGTGTAACCATTCCTCTGTACTTTGTGGTCAAGCAGTTCTGGTAGGCTGAGGTTTGGAGAAGTCAGTTTATACAGCATGGGAATTCAGAAGGAACAAGCAGAATTATTTTTAAACTAGGAGCAGCACTTCTGGCAGCCAGCTCTAGTACAGCCATTTCGAGTAATTCTGACATAAAGAAGGTTTCCTCTTAAATGTGACCCTTTTTAAAAGGTGGGTGGGTTTTGGTAGGAGATTTTAAGAGCCCAAGGTGCTCAAGGAGCTGAAAAAGCTAATAGAAAATCTGACTCATTTTTATCTGAAAGCAGAACTTTTGAGACTGTTTTCATATCACAAAAACACTTCAAGGAATTGTTTTCCTCCAGTAAAATAAAAACCCTCATGCTTGAGGCTCTGTTAAAATGCACTGTAGAAAAAAGCTGCTGTTTGATGGCCAGGTCCAGCTGGTGCAGCCCCCTCCTTCTGCTTGCGTGCAGCTGCAGACTTCACTGTCCATCAGCAAAGCTTCACCCGTGGCTCATCAAGTCTTCTTCTGTCACTAGTGGCATCAGCATGTTTTAATTAGTAACTGTGTTAACTAACCAGTGGTAGGTGCTGATTCTGGACCATAAGGGCAGGTGAGGCTGAAGGACATCCTGCTGCTGGGTGCCACATCTGGATGGTAAGGGGGGACAGCTGGAGGACAGGACAGCCAGCCTTGCATCACTGTCTTGGTGAAGGAACTGTTTCTTTGTAAGCAAGAATACGTTGTGTGGTTTGATGGCCCTTTGACCTCTAAAGGTTTACTTTCTCTTTAGTTTTGACAGACCATGATAGAAGTGGCAATGTGAGTCCGAGAGAAGATAAAAAACTTCGCCAAAGACTTATAGATTCTTCATGTTGATGCTTCCCTGCTGCAACAGGCAGGGGCTTTGTACTGCAGGAGGGCTTCTCATCCACCTTCACTGCGCTCAACACGAGGTGCTGCTCTTTATATGCAACTGTCTTAATAGCCTGACAATTTCTCGAAGGCAAAACTGGTTTACAGACTACTTGTATAATAATCAGCAATCGTGTACATAAAAAAGCATGTTATAGACTTCCATTATTTATTCACTTAAAAAGAACACACATGGAACAACAAGAACAGAAGATTTCTATCATGAGTAACAAGTGACATGCACTAAATGCAACTGAAGTTGGTAGCAGGAAAGAGATAGCACTGTACTCTACAAGGATGGGAACCATAACCCTGTAGGTAACAAAAGACAGATGGCCATGTTGCATTCTGTGTTACTTTGCTGGGAGCGACCATCTCCATTTTGGGGTTTAATTGTGGCATCTTGAGGCTACTTTCCCTGGAAAAGGCCGGGGGGGGGGTATTTTTTTTTTAAACAAGCCTGGTTTTTGTGTACTGGGTGGTGGCTGGCCACTGGTGCTGGCTGTGTCTTCACAGGAAGAATAGAGGTTGCTCTGTTCAGCCTGAGATGTTTTTGTTAGCCATCTCAGTGTTGATGTCTGGGATTAATTACTTGGCACTGATGGAGAAGAAACTATAAACAGGCTTAGGATGAGGTGTTACTGTAAATGTTAGGGATTTGAATTTTCAATGTATTCATAAATTAATAATGTCTTAAGACTTTTTTTTTTTTAATAAAATGTAATTATATGTAAGCTAAATGTTAGTTTAATTCTATTTCTCAGCTGTTTTGGTCTTAGTGACTAACAAGTCCAGCATGGAGTTTGGACTGAAGATCAGTGAAGTTGGTTCCACTTTTGTAACGGTTTGTAGAAGTTTTTTTGTAATGTTTATATGTGTGGAATTGTTTCAACATGTTTGTAATATCAAATGCAATATTAGTTGTGCTGTTTTCCAAAGCCCACTTGAGAAGACAGTATTTTTATTGTGTTACAGTAGCACCTGAGTGCCTCAGCAGAGCCAAGCACCCGATAGCCAAAGTGAGGAAGATGTAAATATGATGAAAGGTTATTCTCTCCACACATCTTGTACCTTAATGTTAATCAAAAAATAAGATGTTGAAGTAGATTGGAACAGACAAAAGAAGAGGAAGCTTTTGTAAATTGGAAAACTGTCCTGGTTTGTTATTGGACTGTTTTGGGAGTGTAGCATTCAGCTTTAATGTCGTCCCCCCTGCCCAGGACCCCTACCTTCAATGAACATTAAAATGACCTTTGTCTTGATTATTAGATACAAGGTGAGGTGGATGGTGGTCTAAGCACCACAACAACAGTGTGTATCTTTCACAAATGTTATATGCTCATTTTTTTCCATATAGTCCATGTAACTGAAATGTTTTGCCTATCACCTCTTCCAACTTCTCTTTTTAGACCAAGTAGAGCCTCTTTTATAACTACGTAGGACTTCCCTTTTCCAGTTCATCTGTGTCACCTGCTGTTGTGTTGTTGACTGTTAGCATTCTCCGTATGGCTGAGGGTGAGGGGGGAAAAGAATTAATTGGCATTGCCATCTTCGCACAGAACAGTTTATGTGCTGCAGCAGATTTCAAAGAGATAGTACACCTACTTGAATTTGGCAGCCATTGTTAAATGGGTGGATCCCAAACTGCTGCCATACTGTATGCTTTGGGCTAGTATTACAAGAACTCTTCAGTTATTATATGGCTTTCAGCTAAGACAAGCCTTATTTAAAAGAAAGACTTTAGAGCCATAGTATTATGCTACCTCTGCATAGGACAGTATCACAGCTGCAGTCCTAGTGTCTGTTGCATTACCAGCAAGAAACAGGGCTTGTATTGGATACCAGTGGTCCAAACTGCTCAATTTTACTGCTGTACTCCCAGAAAACCTACAATGGTTCTGATCTTTTCTAGAGGGTTTCTGCCTGGCTGTGCTGATGTGTTGCTGATGGTCCTTTGTACGTGGGTAATGCAGATGCACATTGTGCATAGTGTGTTTTAAACAAGGAGCTATAGTGCAATACTAAGATTTTGTGATGTTGATGTGTTTGAACTGTTTAATATAAGTAGAGTTCTCAGTCTTTAAAACTCGAAGCTGAAAGCAACATGTTCATGTTTCATGTTGGATACGAACCTAACTTTTTACTAGTTCCCCTTTTGTATTTAAAAATACAACTTGCTGCAGTGAATCTCTTGGTGTCTTCTAAAGTGCTCAATAGAATATGTATCAATTCTTCTTGGTTATTTAAATAAAATCAGTTTTATGAACTACAGCAGCCTAAGTGACTGAAAATTCCAGGAACAGTTGCATGTGGCCATCTGAAAATCCCTAGCTCCAGTATGTGTGGTCTGATGCTAAACCCTGAGCAAACTTTTTGGACAGTAGTCATAATGGTGTTTTTTCATTTTTGTTCTCATATAGTTGTCAGAGCAACGTGAAGTGGTTCAAAATCTATTTCACTATTAAAAACTGTTGAGAAAACATCAGCACATGATAGCCTGTCTGTTGTGTAAGTCACCATCTAAAAATGCCACAGTCTCAGCACATTGTAGTTTTCCAACTGTATCTGGCTGTGTTAAGTTTCTGCAACTGCCCAGCTCAAGTCTACTTACATTTTAGTGGCACTGATCCTGCTCCATTTTGGTGTTTTCAAAAGATGGGCTAAATTCCAATTTAGGTTTTAAGGAAAAAATTCCATCTTCAACCTCTATATCACTACACTGTTCCTAAAACCAGCTACATCCACCTGCATGCTTTTTAAATACCCCGGAAATTAAAATGGTAATGTTGAGATTCAGGTTTGATCTGTGCCATGCCTTGTCTGACCCTTCTCTCTCCATCACTTGGGTATTAATAGTCCTCCAAATGCAGGAGAGTGGCAGCTAGTTCCGTTGCATGCTCTTTTCCTGAAAACACCATTCAATGGCTCTTAGCTACCTTGTGAGATTTAAAACTTGTGATATATAAACTACATTAGGCAGAAAGAGAGTAAAAATATTTGTTATGGTAGAAGATGGTGTGCCTGTAAAAGCAGCTGTATCCCACTGCTTTTCCTCCTCTGGATGTTGTCAGTCACTTTCAGAATAAAGAATATATTTTAGGTCCATGTTTTGTTTCTCTTACTGGGAGCAGGGGGTGGTTACAGAACACATCGTAAGGACAGTTGGGATGAAAAACCATCTATCCTGGTATCTTGTCTTTCAGAGTAGCTACCTAGGGGACAATTGTAGGTATAGGTCAAGCAGTAGTAGTAAAGGCCAAGCATATAGCTGTGCTTTCCCAGCATAGTGTCACCACTAAGGACTTCCTGAAATGGAGGCTATTATTAAATATATGACAATTATATATATATAAATACTATTAAATATATGAATAAATAAATAAATATCCCAGCAATAGGACAAGGAACAATGGGTGTGAACTTGAGCATAAAAGGTTACACCTCAACATGAGGAGGAACTTCCTTACTTTGAGGGTGATGGAACACTGGAACAGGCTGCCTGGAGAGGTTCAGGAGTCACCTTTTCTAGAGACTTTCAAAACTCATCTGGATGCGTTCCTGTGTGACATAGTCTAGGTGATCTTGCTTTGGCAGGGAGGTTGGACTTGATGATCTCTAAAGGTCCCTTCCAACCCCTAACATTCTATGATTCTATGAAGTAGCAACTTGGATTCAAGTGTGGTGTGGTTCAAAGGCATTTCAGACTATTTGCCTGACTGAGGTGTGAGCTTGTACTGCCTACTAACCACAGGCTTGCTAACACCAAATCCTTTATTTTTATTTTGTTTCTTTACTAGCACTTTGTGGGTGTGGTTCTGCAGTCTACATACTGTTTGTTAAACCAGATTTGCTGCCATACTTTTGAAGAAGAGCTGTAGGTAGCAGTAAGTCTTGTGTGCCTGAGAGTTAAAGAAGACTGAGATGAAGAAATCTCATGGGTTCTCAGAATGATTCCATATGCAGAAGGCATAGGCAGAAGACTAGATGAAGAACTCACCTCTCCAGAAAACAATCTAAATAAAATCAGCAGGTGGAGAGGCACAGAAACATATGCAGCACATATTGCCAAACAGTCCTAGGAAGTGCTTCCCACAAGCATTAGGTCTTTTCAGATGAGCATTGCTTCTTTTCTTATTTTTCTGTGTATCTGTAAAGCCCTTATCTGCCTTTCATAGCAGCTCTACAATACTAGTTCTTGCTAGATTTTAAGGTACCCAAGAAACATGATCCTCTGTTTTATTGATGGAGGAAGAAGAGTTGCAGTGACTGGCCTGTAGGATTAAGTTTAACTAAGAGCTGTGTCTCTGGGTGTCTATTCCTGGCACTCCTGCTTATGTGGTCTTTCTGTGTGCTAAAAAGAAAGGCCACATTTTTAAGACACTTTTCTGTGATTCTGAGCTGCAGAAGTTAAATTAACCCTTATTGCTACTTATGAATTTGGCTATTCTTGAGGACTGGGCCATTCAAAAGTTCAGAGTACTTGGATGTACCCTTGCAATGCTTACGTGAACCCAGATATCTTCCACTTTTCAGAAGACACAAAATGAGGAAATTACAAGTTCCACTGGAAAATGATTGTGGGATTTTATTAATGTGCTGATGTATCCAGTCCTCTATCACCCTTTTACAACAGGTACCTATTGCACCCAACAGCTCACAGAGCAGCACTGCACTCAGCCTGGTGCACTGGCTTCCTGCACACCTTTGTTTGCAAAACAACCCCTAATTGCAGAAATAAGTGGAGCTACTGGCTGAATAAAACAAAATGCTCAAAGACAAATGACAGATTCTGTCCAGTGGCCAAACCAGTGGGCCAGTTCAGTGAAGGCAGAGTCTGTGTCATGGAAGGGGGGGAAGAATCAGAGCTGTCTCTTCAGACTAAACTTTTCCAGAAATCTTTTCTTTGAGTACCACTTTGAGTGGCACAAAATAAAATCTAGTCATCTGTTAGGGACAATTTGCATTTTTTGGGTTTCTGTCCTGCGGGCTGCAAGGCTGGAAGCTCTGGAAGAGTGTTGCAAAAGAATTGTGACCTCCCATATTACACTTGAAGGTTTTCCCAAAAGTTTAATTTCATTTCTTTGGTTACAAAAACTAGCAAATTCTTGTATTTCCCATTCTGACCCTGCCCTTCTATGAGGATTGACATACAGCAAGACTTGCCAATTCAAAAAAAACCCCAGCCCTTGTAGTACTTGGCAAGTGTTGACAAGTAACCTGCTGAATAGAGATTTGGGTGGTGAAAGTGCCAACCTCCAGAGTTATGTACCCTGTTCCTCACTCATCCCCGGTACAGTGCCTGTCTAAGACCTTACCAGGTCCTACATCTGTCCCCTCAGATTCTTACCATGCTCCCCATGTGGCAGAGGAGGAGCATCTGAGAGATGATGACCATTCCTGTAAGTCTTCAGCATGGCTAGGGCTGTTTCCCTGCAGAGAACAGCTCCTCTCCCATTGCTCACTGCAGTATACAAACACCTCCCTAGTGTTTTATAGTAAAAAGAACAGAGGTTTCCCTTCCCTGCACAGTTCTTTCTCAGACTTTTCTCAGTCAAGCCCTACTCTGAAGCTTGGACAGGATGAAAAGCAGCCAGAGCACCAGAAGTGGCCTAAGACAATTGTTGTAGACGTAAAAAAGCTAATCTTCATTTTGCTAGAAAGCAAACCCCACAGTCTGCTTTGAGGAGCTCAGGGAAATACTAAGTATAAACCCAAGAAAATCCCTTCTCTTTGTCTCCACTGGCTATGGAAAAATAGAGGAGGCAGCGGCACAGATGTAGTAACCTACAGTGAAGTGAGATGACTCTTTCCTTGTGTCCTGGCTTTCTTCAGCACTCTCCAGGTGGAATCCGCAGATAAACACATCTGAGACTGAGGTTCAGGAGACATCACCCCAGTTCTTGCCATATTCTCTTTGGTGTTTTCTGTAGACAAGTATCTTCTTTGAACCCAAAATATTCCCTTCTGCACCTGCTTTTAACACACTTCTCAGCTGAACTTTACAAAGATCATACCGTTCACTCACAGCATTAAAGAAAATGTCAGTGTATAGGTTGATGACTTTAAAAGTAGATCCAATATTCTCCTTCAGTTCCTTCAGCATTTTTGCCAGTGTTGCCACATTATCACTGGAAGAGTGCTCACTCACACAGAAAAGCAGCAGGACTAGGTGGAAGTCTCACTTTATTAGGAAATTAGGCTTCAGAGAATCTCAGCACTGTCTCAGGCATCCATGCTTTTTTGTTTTGTTGCCTGAAAAACACAGAAATCCTTAAAACTCCCCTCCACCTATATGCATGCATCTAGGTCCCTTCAGGTCAACAACTTTTCCAGAAGCTTCCACAGGTCTTTGATATCTACTGACACAGAGACCCACATAGCCACAGGGTATCCAGGAGAGCACTTCATTGTGGTTATTTGAGAAGTGTTTTGGACCTCCTTAGTGTTGACCCAAGACCCAGGAGAGCTGGACAAATACTTCATTGCTTTTGAAAGAAGTCCATCACAAGTGCCACAGCCACAACAGTCTATCCACAGAAAAGAAAGTTCTTTTGCTCAGACTGATGTTCCTCTTTCATACACAGCATTCTCTAAAGACAAGTTTCTGAAAAGAGAGACTTTCCTCCTTCCTCTGGAGAAAATGTCTTTCTCTAGGGAAGAGAGCATATCTCCCTGCTTCTTCTCCTCCCCCAAGGCTTGATGCAGAATACAGAGTGGTAGACATCAACTGATGTCCTTCCAGACCACAGCAGCCTGCCAGACTTCAGATATTGTCTCCATGTTGTCAAGACTGTTCAGAGCAGCAAATGATGAGGCAACCATTATCTCATAGCCCTTTGATTCAGCACTGAGCACTGCATGGGACAGGGAAGAGTACTTTCTCCTAGTTCTCAGAAAACACCTGAGCAAAGCAAGAGGTGGAGGTTGCTGATCATTTCTGGTAGCAAGTTTGATGAAAGTAATGAAGACATACTTCTCAGAGATTTCCCTGGGGTCCTCATATGACCCTGCAGCTCACAACTGACATATTTGAAGTGAGAGTAGGTCAGAGACAGCAGGATGTCACTAGATCATCTTAATTCTTCTGCTACAACCTAAAGCGAACCATGAAAGAAAACAGTATCAGGAGAAAGCCTGAACTAGGTGTAACTAGCTGTCGGTGACTGCTTGACTTCAGCTCTTCACCTCCATGTCTGAGGTAGGAGTGATGCAAATCTCATCTCTCCTGAGAAACTCACCAGTTACACCCTGAGCTGTTTTGCTGTCATCACTTTGACCCTTCAGTAAATTAAAGCAGTTCAGTAGTCATTAAATTGCCAGCTAAATTTCCCCATTTGTGGTTCTGTGATATTCTCTTCCAAGGAGGTTCAAGCAGCAAGCCTTCACTAAAGGAGAGGTCAGATGGGATATTTGGTGCAGCAGGGGAGGGACTGACAGTTTACAGGCAAGTAAAAAAAAAAAAAAGAGGAATATAATGCAACTGTCTGTCATTTAGGAGTGACTGAAATTCCTTCCACCTGCATGGACCTTGAGTGCCCTTCAAGGAGGACTTTTTCCCTATGGAAACCTTGATCCTTCTTGTCCCTGTTGCAGCAAAAGTCTTAGGCACATTCTGCGCATGCTCACGAACTGTGCAGGATAAAGACTTTTCTTTAAGGAAGAACTTTCACTGGATTAAAGCAAAATGACTGCAATAAAGAGTCAGAGGAATGGAGAATTGGCTTGGAATGAGGAGCCAAACCTTGGGAGAAAGCAATGCTTACAGAAGGAGAAGATGGAAAAGGTGTAACTCCTTCCAAGTACTAAGAGAATCCTAAGTCACGTTTCTGTACTTCTACCAAACATTCAAATCCACAGGCAAAACTTCTTATTGTAGCCCTGTTTGTCAACTATGTATGAAAGACATCTTCTTCCTGTTGTTGCCAAATAGATGGATTAGAAGAGGTGATTATAATGAATCAGTGTTTCCAGCCTTTCTGAGAATATATCCAAGCATCAATAAAATGACACACACAAGAATTTTTACTTGCTTCTGTCCATGATTTTGAACCACATGACTCTCAGCCTCTCAGTTCCAGGCATCCTGAATACAAGATGTGTTTTCTCTCTCAATTTCTATTGTATGAAATAGGGGTGATAACAACACTTCATCAAATAGGGGGATTCTAAAAAAATGTTAAATGCTAGAATATGTAAATGTCCCCTCAATGTCATTGAGGGCTACAAAAAGCACTCTGAAGAAAGTGTTCTGAAGAAATTAATTCCCTATTCAGATCAGGATTTGAAAAGGATGCCTACCTATAGTCAGTAAAGAGGAGAAAGAAAATAGTAAAGACCTGCTTTTGAACACTGTTGTCCTGTAAAAAAGATGTCAGGGCATAACAAAAACCTAACAAACTAACTGGAAGATGTGTCATCCATGTACACAGTGGGAAGCAAAAACAAGAGCGAAATGGTAGATTCACTTTGAAATAAGCTGTGTTTATTAGAATGCTACAAAACATTGACTTTCCATCGGTATCGGAGAAATATTGACACCAGAGAGACATAATGAGAGAAATGCTCATTTTTCTAACCTTGTGCTAAAGTATGGGGAACTGTAACGGAGCATGACATTTCAAGCAGGCTACAGTTGCCCAAAACATATTTGAATTTTAAGGCGAGATACAAGTTCCTGTATGGAAATTTTCCAAAAGTTTTAATCCATGAGGTTTTCCTCAAAATACACTGGCATTATTACACACCCAGCCAGTTTAAGTGTATGTTTCTTAAGTGAATTAAAAAAAAAAATCCTGTTTTTAAAATTCCACATATTTGGGCAGCTAGGACATCTTTTCAACAAGAAAAGAACAGGAAATGTAAACCCAGGAATTAGAATGTTAAAAGTGACTTCTTTTATGTGATATTCTGAAACAAGTCCAGATTGCTCCAAGGCCAACCGGTCTGCAGAAACATGACTGCAGGTTCATTAATATCTTTTGAGTAATATTGAGTTTGCTTATTTTACTCTAAGGGTAGCACAAGATCAACCAGCCAGCACGGGCTATGATGTGATGCAGACTCAGGCAGCATGTTATAGACAGTAAGACTAACATTTTACTCATTTTATTTCCCCTGTGTTTTATTCTACCCACATCTCCTTTCTCCAGCTTGTACCTTTGGGGACTAATCCACATACTGTGAAGAGTTGAGGCACTTGCTGTCAGCTGTACAATGCAAAGCTGCGGGTCCAGAGGAGGCAGGACGCTGTGTATGTGCTAGTGGTGGTAAACAGACTCCTTCCCACACAGGCTGGCTCCTCTAAGGATCATTGCCCTGGAAGTCATGGTGCAGTGCTGAGGGTATCCAAAGTAGAATAACTCACTGGAAAGAAAGAAAAGGGCTGGGTACAAACCATTCAAAACAGTATCTCAGTCCTTCAGAGTTTCTTTCCTTCCTGCAGCTGGGTGCCCCTGGGGAGCACTGGTCTGCTCTAAGGGTGAATGCTGCTTAAAGTGATGTGGTGAAGCCTGAAACTCAGTCTGTGGTTCCTCCAGGAACAGCTTCTGCTGTTCTGCTTCTAGCAGTGATAACACCTGATGTTTAGAGTTAGTATCAAGGATCGGTGTGCAGACCAAGGCCACAGCTGGATCTTGTGCACCACGCTGGGGGTGCAGAAAGTGAAAGGCTGCACCTGCAGGGAAGAGCAGACAGGGCAGGTGACCCTAAACTGACCAACAAGGGATTCCATCCCATACATGTCATATTTGATATAAAACTGAGGGATCACAAGTGGCAAGCCTCTTCTTCAATGACTGGTGTCTGAGGAGGACTCAGTCTTTTCTGACTTTGATCCTGATCTGTGTGTTCCTGAACCCAGTTCCAGAATCCAGCTCCTGAATCTGGTTCCCATCTGCTGCTGAGTCCAGTCTGGGACATCCCCAGTGCTTGCTTGATGAGGGGGAGCAGTTTTGTTCAATATTAGGTTTGCATATATTTGTATATATTCCATTTTATTGTTATTATTTTCATTAAAGCTGTTCTATCTTTCTTTCTAAAGTCTCCCTTATTCCCTTTCTCTTCCCCTTCAGAGAGAGAGAGGGGTTCACAGAGAGCATCAGTTAATGGTCTAGTGGATGACCCTGACCCTAAACCTTGACACATGTGATGCTGCACAGCTCAGAACAATGCCTCTGTGCCAGAAGTCTGAGCTGCAGGCTGAGAAACAGACTTGAGGGCTACTTGGTCTGTTTGACACCTAGGAATGTGTTTGTACTGCTGAATAGGAGTGCCAGAGATCCAGCAGAAGGTTTTGGTCCCTGCTCTCCTCATTGCCTGAATGCTACCTCATTCCTGAGTCCTGTCTTGGGCTTTCTCCAAGACAAATTCTGGGCAAGCCCCTGGAAACAGTGTGCTTCATGAGCAGCTCCCAAAAGGCAGTAGGAATGAGACCATGCCAATCTAGTTGCCACCACCCTACACATCCCTCCAACACACCCCATGGGGTTTTTCACCTTCAGAGTCTCTGATGACATGCTTTTAGGACATCCAACACATGTCCTTAGCTTCATATTATCAGAAAGTATTCTGGTGACCTGGCAAACCTGTCACATTATTGTGCTTTCAACTAAAAAAGCACAGAAAAGACTGCAATTATTTCTTAATATCCCCAGACAGAGAGGCTGTGGGAAGGTAGGAGCTCTCTCAGCCAAGCCTCCAAGAGCTGTTACATCATCTGGGTGCCTCTGCAGGTGCAGACTGTCACAGCCTGGTGGCTTCAACGCAAGGCTGGCAGACTACGTCAGCAGCAGAGCTGGCTGTGCTCTCTCACCATTACTCAAGAGATTTATGAAGTAAGTCAGTGAATAACAGTTATTCTCAGTCTCCTGGGAAACTGCTCTATCTGTGTGCCCACATACAGTTTCTAGGTCAGTCTATTTAGAGGGATAAAACATCCCTGAACTCTTAAAATGCTTTTTTACTACCTGACACTTTATAGTAGCCGTTTGTTACTTCTTCAAGTCCAGGAAAGTCTAATTTTAGTGTGAGTACCTGCCCATGACCCTGTGATGGCTGTGCTTGCAGCATGCAAGTGCAGAAAACAGAGCTGAAACTCGTAAGTTCACACATGGGTCATGGCTCACCACAGTGCAGCCATATCTGCTCATGTCCAAGAGATGTAGAGCTTCATTCAACTGTTGCTGAGCTCAGCCTGAGCTCCTAGTTCAGAAGGTTCACTGCACAAATGTAGCCTGCATCTTGGAGCAAACTGGGGAGTCTCGGCTTTCGCAGAGCGGACAAGTCCATAGCTGTACACGATTGTTAGAGTATTGCACTGCGGTCCATTAATAATCTCTGTTCAGGACACAGACAATTTTAAACATGGTCTACCCAAAATATATCAAAAAACATCTTGAAAGTTCATATTCAGTATGCAAAAGTTTAAGACTCTTAATAATTTAAAGAGGGGGGGTGAGTAGCTGCTCTCTCTTTGTGGTACCAAAATGTAGAAAACGGTTTCAAACTTTGTTACGTGTTTTGAGCTCCAGAGATAAAAATCACATTTATATTATTAGCTAGTAGCAGCTAGTTAAATACAGTCATTAAAGAAATTAGGACAAAGTTCATACTTGTCAGAAAACTGTGAATCTCCCAGTATTTTTCCAATAAAGGCAGTGCAAGCAAAGATAATTTGGAGATGGTGCCTGATACCCTTAGAAAACACCTGTGAGACAATGGCATTAAAGCTCCTGAAGCTCCAGGAAATTGCTGTATTGTACCTTTGCCTCTTCTCATCTCTGTCAACGGGGAGGAAGACATATTCATGCCATGCTGACAGGAGAAGGGGTGGGATGACCTGCAGTCAGGGTATAAACCAAAGGTTCATTTCTTCTGTGCAGGAGAAATTTGTCACCTTTTCATCGGGAGATGATCTCATCATGCTTCAAGGAGTCCTGGCTTCCTTTTACATGCTATAGCAAGAGGCTTTGGCTGTGCTACATGCTGTCAGTTTTGCCTGTACCCTATTAAATATCCCTCTAATGGATGCAGGTAGAATGCTTCCACTATTTGTTGCTTTCCATTGGATGAGAGAGTCTCTAACTCAGCTTACTGCTAATTATGGCAGGCATAGCAAAGCATGTGCAATGGAAAAGCCCTCCATTTCTCCATTTAGGAGCTGACTTTTGCCTTTTTATTGTTTGTTTGGTTTGGTTTGGTTTGGGTTTTTTTTTGGGTTTTTTTTTTTGTCTGGAATCGAAACATCTCTGTCAAAAAACCAAAAAAATCCCAACATATGGTGGAATAAAGTAAGTTGTGGATTTTTCCTGCTGAGGACCACAATGACTGAGGCAGTGGCAGCTCATGCTCTACCGCTAAAGGCTTTGACACTGACACAGAACTGGCCTGCTTCCCATGAGACTGTTGCTAATGTATGTCAAATACTATGATGAAGACTCTTTAGAAGGTTTGTATTCAAGGATTTAACTGGGAAGACACTGTGAATGGGGCCTTGCAGTCTTGCCCTCTTCAGTACTGAAGTGGATGATGGACTACTGAGCACAACTCATTTGAGAAGTGGCCTGAGCAAAAGTAGGCAAAATTAAATAAGGACAAATAAACTATAACAACTACACTTAGGAGGGAAAAATTAAATGGGGAATAGTCATCTAGGCATTAGGAGAAGATTTATACTCATCAAATCATAGAATCACAGACTGGTTTGTGTTGAAAGGCACCTTTAAAGGTCATCTAGTCCAACAACTCTGCAATGACCAGGGACATCTTCAACTAGATCAGGTTGCTCAGAGCCCCAGCCAATCTGTACTTGAATATTTCCAGGGATGGGGCATCTACAACCTCTCTGGGCAACCTGTGCCAGACATAGAGTAAGGGGTTGCAGGGCTGCAGGGAACAGACTTACATTTCAGCTAGCAAAGTTACAGGTCTGTTCTACAGGAGGAACACAGTGTATTTTCAGTCTCTAGATATGCTTTTATGACACACTGGAAATGACACATGAGAGGCCAGCACTGAGTGACCACTGGATGCTCAGCACTGGCATTAAGTGGTGCCCCTGGGATTCATAGGAAAGAGTGCTGTCAGCAAGCGATTCCCTTTCCCTTCGTTCCCTCCCTGTCCTGTTTTTACAGGGGAATCCCAGATGGAATTTATATTTCATCAGTGAAAAACAAAGTAGAAGCAACTGATCTACAGGCAGTTTAGTGACTTTTCATTACGATTAAGCTTAGAAGTCTTAGAAGCATAGAAAATGGCAACTGCAAGGGAGAGCTGGAAAAGCTCTGATTTTTGTAGAGCAAAGTGGGGAGAAGTCAGAAAAGTCTTCTCAAAAGCAAGAATAGTGAAAGACAGCTCTTCACAAAGGGCATGAAAAAATTCATTTGTAAAGTGACGATTTAACTTAAATGCTTAGAAAAGGCTTTACTTGCAAGGCTGCAAAGCCCTGGACTAAGGCTACATTTTATCTTCACAGCACTGATGCTGGAAAGTGCCACAATACCAGTAGTAATGTCATGGACCACAGGCCTAGGGACAACAGCCAAGGGAGGGAGGGAGGGAAAGAGGGAGGGAAAGGTGGAAGCTAAAAACCTCCTCTGACATCAACAAGTGCAAGAAAGTTTTCAAGGACTTTTTTTCGCCAGGTGCTATTCAGAATAGCACAAGCTGCCAAATATAGCTTGGCATCGTCTTGGTTCCCTTTCAAGGTCTCTGCATAATTCTACATGGAGAAAATGAATAAAACATGAGGAACACCATTAGAAACAGAGAATTAACATTCATGAATTCATAAAACTTTTAAGTTAATGTTCATAGGCCTGTTATCTTACAATATATTTCCAGGAAATAGAAGAATAAAACTATTGTCAATACAAATATTTTCACTTTTGAATAGAAAAATTCCACTCTTTTAAATCTCTTTAAATCATGAAAGTTGCATAGCCAATCACTCAAGGTTTTGGACATGCCAGCATTAACTTTACCTACACAACCTTAATTGAGTTCCCTCGTTCACAAGCTGGATGATGAATTCTCTAAATACAATTAATTTTTTTTTCCACAGAATTCCTGTGCTCAAGCTATGTGGGTCTCCTGCAGCAAGCAGCTGCTCAGAGCCTTGCATGCTGTTTGTTACTCAGTAGACACCGCTCTGCCATGTTCCCAGTCTGCCTCAGAGGCAGGTGTGGGAAAGCTCCAGAAGTAACAACCGAGCCAGGTTTAAAGGAATGACGTACCCTGATAACCAAGGACAGGACTGATAGCAGTCCAACTGGGGAACACACTACCCTGGGGTCAGAGAGCTACACTCTGGTAAAGCCATGACAGAAGACATGTGGTGTGGTGCCAGAAGGATGGTCATGAGCTCGCAGCACATCACCTGTACCGTTGCTCTTCCTTCACCTCAACAGGACAGTCTGTATCTATAAAGACACTGAAAAGGAGGGAAAAAAGTCAGCAGGCCTTGCCTAAGATTTATGGAATCAGAAGCATGTAAGATTTTGAGGGAAAATACAACAATAATAATTGTTGACTCTTTAAGAGTACAAAACACCCATCCAAAATCTAGTCCATTGTTGTGGACAAAAAGGAACCCAAAAGACATAACAAGGAGGCAGTAGCCAGCATCCCTTGAGCTCTGTGTCACACAAGAATCAGCCTGGCCAAGCCATCTGGACACACACACGGAGGTCTTGGTGCTTCTGAGGGTGTGGGTATGAGGGTGGGAGTGGGGAGAGTTGTCTTGCTTAGAAAGTCAGATAAAATAAAATGACATCCCCTTTCCATAAAGCGTCATTTAGCTCTGATTCATTATACTCCTAGAGGGGAAAGAAATGCCTCCTGACACAAATTAACCATACTCCAGAGCAACCTGTTCCTCCTCACACCAAAGTGCCCCCCAGGCTTGTTCTTACAGGTCCGTTTCCTAAGGCTAGTTACTAAACCACCTGTTTCAAAGCATTGCACAAGACTAAAATGCCAAAGGTAGCAAAAAGTCCAGCTGCAGCAGGTGAACACACACAAAAGGGAAAATGAAAGATTATCTCCACTCTGGACATGTATCTCATTTTATCATCACTCAGACCATTCACACTCACCAAGGTGGCATCTGAATGCAATTTACATACCAACAGCTGTATTCACATTTGAAAATGACCCCTCTGGTCTGCAACAGAGCTGAGGTAGAATGAAAAGATACCCACAAAGCCTGGATGCCCAGTTTAAATTGTCCAGGACTTGAGGTTTTTCCAACAGTTTGCATCATACTGTACTTTGTGGGCTCAGAGCACAACCATGACTGATTTCAGCAGCAACAGTGAATGCAAAATGTTTCTCCAGAATCCCAAATTAGATATGAAGAAAATGAAAAATAGATAATTAGGAAATGTTTATCAGGAAATTGCCCTGTACCATGTTAAGTACATTTCAGCCCAGTGTATTATGTACAGTCTTCAAGGGCACCATTTCTAGTGCTTTAAGCATGTTCTTCTCTTGCACATTTCTGTCCTGTTCTGCCTAAAGCTTGTACCTGTGCTAGCCACTGGCCACTAGTTCAATCCTGGACAGGCTGTTAAAGGTCACTGTACAATCTGCCTCTTCTTTTCTTTTTACCAGGTCTATCCTTCCTGTTCTCTGTAATAAAATCAAAGAGCTTCAGCCCACCTTACATCCCCACAGTGCCCAGATCCAGGATTGGGCAGAGCCTGGAGAAGATTTTCTACTAGGGTTCAGGATCCAGGGCTGTAACTGTAGGAGCCCTGCTCAGACTCACCTGGAGCTGCCAGTACATTCAGCAATTCCAGTAGGACCAAGGTCCATACACCAGCCGTATTGATTTCCCAGGAGTCTCCACAATGATGGGATGACAGCTGCTGCAAGAGCTGTCATGGCAGCATGTCCTTCTCTGTCAAGAAAATTGAGAGACTGTTGCCCTCAAAGTTTTAGGCCCTTCTGTGTGTGATCAATCCTGATGCACTCTTGCCTATGTTTGACGATGATGAGTATCACAAATCAACGGCACCATTCAGATAAAACTCTGAAAACACATCTAACTCAGCTGAGGCTTTGTCAAGCAACTAACATAGAAACATAGAAATGTCTGGGTTGGAAGGGACCTCTGGAGGTCATCTAGTCCAACCCACCTGCTGAGAGCAGGGACATCCTCAACTAGAGCAGGTTGCTCAGAGCTCTGTCAAAGCCCCACCTTGAATGTCTCCAGGGATGGGGCCTCAACCACCTC
>JAAGNO010023229.1:0-18951 GCA_033439905.1 Ceryle rudis | reverse complement strand
AAAAGAAAAAAAAAAAGAAAAGAAGAGAAGAGAAGAGAAGAGAAGAGAAGAGAAGAGAAGAGAAACCAGCTGTTAATAGGGTACTCACCAGACACAGCCATATCAAGGACACTAAAAGAGGCTGCTGGGATTTCTGCCAGTGCTGGGTCAGCATCCTCTGAAAGTCAAGCTCCTACCAGCGCAGTGCTGTGGCACTCGTGCATTTTCATTTCCAGACATACAAAGAATCAGTTCACCTGAAAGCTTCTCAGGACCTCAGGCCAGAGAAGCAGACTAGGAGTCCCCTGCTAGAGGAGGCTGTTGATGCCTTTTCCCTCTGCAGATCTCACATCCCACCTCTCAGCACCAGCCCATTCTTGCTCTGAATATTAAACACTCAAAACAAAGGTCAGTCCTTACCACCGTCACTGCGTCATTCAGGAGCGACTCGCCGAAGACCAAAATGTGCAGCTTTTCGTTGACGTGTATCTCTTCGAACACCGCCAACACCGCCACGGGATCCACGGCGGCGATCAGGCTGCCGAACAGGAGGTTGTGGAGCAAGGACACGTCCTGAAGGTGAAAGGCTTTCACCTGGCAGATCCCGTACAGGGAAAAGCCGATCCCAAAGACATTCCATATCGTCCCCACCACCGCATAGAGGAGGATTGTGCCAATGTTCTCAAAAAAGGGGCGGCTGGGCATAAAGTAACCCGCGTCAAGGACAATGGGTGGCAGGAGGTAGAGGAAAAAGATGTCGCTGTCCATAACCGGTGGTGACCTGTCGTTTAAGACGTAGATGATTCCCCCCATGATGAGTCCTACAAAGATCAACAAACAGCTTTCGGGAACGACAGAAGGCAGCTTGTTATAGAGATGGAACCCTGGAAGGAGATGGATAGGTCAATAAAAAAAGAAACAAACGTATCTCCCAGCCCAAACTGGCTGAAGAGCACCAGCCAGCTCCTTGCTGGGGTGGGGAAGCTGCCCGTGCTCCCACCTTCAGCAGGCTGGGCTTTGGAGCAGTAGTAGTAAATACAGACAATTAAGGAGAAGTGACCCAATAAGAAATCAGCTAGAAAATCTGAAAGGTTACTGAAAATACCAAATTATCTAAAGCTCCTGTTGGTTCAGACTGCAGCTCATCACAGCATAAGGTTAAAGACATATTTTTTAGGTGAGACGCAACTAGAAAAGCTAAATAATCTGCATAAATAAAAAGGGATTTGGAATTATTGATGCCGTAATCTAAATCGTGTGCCATCTTCAGCACCAATGCAAATAGCAACTGCTAAACAAAATACAGATTCCATACATCAAAACAATAATCATAAAAACCCCCATTCTCATGAATTATAAACAGTGCTACTTTCAATATGAGTTAATAATTAGCAGCCAAGCCAGGCTTGTGCACCACCCAATGCTAGAGAAAAATGCTGACAACCACTACCAGTACTCTAGGCAAGTAATTAAAAGAAAGTAATTGAAACAAACCAAACTGGAACAGGAAAAATAATAATAATAATAATAATAAAAAAGTCTTTTATCATTGTAATTTCTTTACACACATTAATACAGCTGAGGTCTCATCACGTAATATGCAGAATAGCACAAGAAAAAGGCGATTTCCATCTGAAAGAAGTTTGGATTTAAATGAATCTCAAAGATTTCTCCCTTCTAATGAAAAAAATAAAGAAAAAAATGCTGTAAAATAACTTTTACAGCGGTGCTTTAGCAGCAGCGATCGCAATCCCCGGAGAAAAACAAATAGACAAAAAAATATATATAATTTCCATGTTCCTATATCCAGTTTTATAGGGAAAAAACCACAAAACACCAAAAGATATGTCCAAGTTCTACAAAATATAGTGCCTTAAGTGTCGTTACACAGATAACCTTGATGGAGAGAGGTCTGATTTCAGGGAGTCTAACACCCTGGCACACAGACTGAATTATTCCTCAGGGCTGGCCAGGCACAGCACCCTTTAAGACCAAGGAGTCTTCAGGTGAAGATGTCAGTGGACAACCTGCCTGTAGCAGGCAAGCTAATGGAGATGAATGTCCACCTTGGCGAGTGCTGCAGTTAAATAAACTTCCTGGAAACGCTGAGAGTTTTCCTACCAACAGGAACACCATGCGCAGGTGTGAACTTCCAGGTGGAAAACCAACATTTCCAACCTAAAATACAACGGGGTAGTTATTTTCCATGGTTGTGGTATGTCTGGCACCCAGTATGTGCATCCTTAGGACTTGGTGCATTATCTCGGGCTCCAAGGTTGGAGAAGAGGTGAAGCAAAGGTCACCCTGCTCACATCACGCCTGTGGAGACCCCTGTCCCTCCTCACCCTCTCCAAATGCCTTACCTATTTTGGCCAAGGATGCAAGCATGATCCAGAGCGTGATTTCAAAGGGGACTTGGACGTGCTGATAATCCAGAGAGAAAAACGTGTGCTCTGAGGATTCATTGCCCTGGGCTTCCTCAGCAGCCCAGCTGACGTTCTCCGGGATCACATCCTCCAGCAGCGGCATCAGCGGGGAGCCCTGCAGGGCTCCGACCCTGCTGGCTGGGAGGACAGAGGGGAGTAAGGACCCAGCTAGGACAGCAGCTGCAGCTTTGCACCCTGGCCTCTGCCTCTCCATTTGCCCCAGAACCCCTCTGCCAGGGGGACTTGACTGCTCCCAGCCAGCGGATCCCACTGCTGCGGGCGGGTGGTTGGGAGTGGGGTGAGCTGGGCTCACCCTCCTTGTGTGGGCTGCTGCAAAGAGGAGTGGCTGCTCCGCCTGTGGCTGCTCCACCTCCCGACAGCTCTCTTCCCTGCTCCATTAATTCCCAGCTGGAAGACCTTGGGGGACTATCGAACCCTTTGGCACCACAGGCCCACATATGCAGAGGTTCCTCCTGCAGGTGCCTCCTCGAAAGAATGCCTCGTGTGCCCTTAGACCAACCACACAGCTGGAGAAAGAGACAAGTTGCACTTTAGTCCCAACTTTGGACATATTTTGGCTGCCAGTCTCTCAGAAACCCTTCTTGCAGAGAAAAAAAATTAAAACCAAAACCAAAACAAAACCAAATCATCATCTCTGCTGCTAGAGCAGCCAGGCTTTGATGGAACAGGTCCCACAGTAAACAACCCCCTCTGGAAATGGACCCACCTTGCAGTGGACTTCACAGAGTTTCTCTATTGCCCACAGAGAGAACACAGGGCAGCAACATCACCAATAATCAGTTTCTCTTTAGTAAATCGAGCAAAGGACACTGCCTTTTTTTTTTTTTAATGCTAAATACAGAGCTGCTGCTTTGTGCTGCATGGAGGCCACCAGCCCTGGTTGGATGGAGGCCACCAGCCCCAGAAGAATAAGTTTCAACAGTTGCTTAAAGCTTCTTCATAGAATAAGGGCTACCAGGAAAAGTTATCTTCATGTCTCTTCACTGCTTGAAAACAGCATTGAAAACCAAGTGAGCTTGCTTAGGAGAAGTTGGAGAGAGAAAAATAAGAAGTCATTGGCACCAGTGTTAGATGTAATAGTAACGCAGAGGTAGGGAAAAAAGACATATTGGGACAAACTTCTCCAATGTGGAATTTCATTTAAGTTGCTGATGTTTCAACAGGGATGAATTTAGTCCAAAGAACATTTGTAATTAAAATGCAGAGGCCTCAGGCTGCTGCCAGACTGATCGATGGCCTATTTCTTTCTCTTCAGCTGCCTAAATGACACCAAAATTGAGCTGCTGGTGACCCACTTTCCTGCTGTGAAGTCAGACCCCAACTGCCCCCAGACACAGATCCCAGGTTCCTCAGCACCATGTGAGCTCCCTGTTTCTGATCCCAAGATGTGTGGTGGGTCTAAGGAGGAGGAGGATAAACTTTGGGAGCCAGGCGAAACGCAGCAATACGCTCTAGGAGAGACCTCTTTCTACTCCACTGTGGTTGATTTGAATTTCTAGTGCACTTTTACCACGTTTGCTGACTTTAAAGCAAAGCATTGGAGAGGTCTTCTAGCAAACTAAGCTCTTTAAACTCGGTGCCTCTTCTCCCTTTGTAAATTAAAAAAATAAACAGACCTGCAGGACAGACACTCGGAGGGGAGAACTCTCACTGGGTTTTCCTCCATCTCTATTCCATAGCTCCATTCCATAGGCACTGGGATGGGGAGGAGAAGAAGAGGTGAGGAGACCGGATCCCTTGTTACTCTGAAGGAGGGAGAATGCTGTGCAATAAGAGCAATTAAGTAGTAATTAAGGAGTTACTGAGCTAGAGCTGAGTGGAAGCAGTTCTGAGCCTGAGGTCGCACGCCAAGCCATCATATTTCCTCCTCCTGATGAAATGTTTAGTGCCAAGCTCAAGACTTTGAAGACTTGTTCCATTGGGTAGCATGGAAAAGGAGCTTTGCCAACCTCCCCTTCCCCTCCACCTCCAAATGATCCAGTCCACGTTTTGCTATTCTCAGCAAAAAAAAAACAACAAGAAATTTAATAATACGTTTGCCTTAAGCCAAAAATTAAATGTTTGCATCTTGGAGGGAAAAAAAGACCTGCAGCAGGGAGCTCAATAGAGCTGTCTGGAAAATATTTTTGTGCGTAGAATCAATAGCTATTTGATAATGGAACCAGAAATAAACAACCGAGTTGGGACAGCGGCCGAGGAAGGTCAGCAGAGAGGAGAATGTTCAAATATGCTCCATTTCTTAAATAAAACCGGGACCTTAAGGACTGAGAGACAGGTAACAAGTGAAGCGAAGAGACACGTGAATATTTCTTCCTTACCTTCACTGCTCACCTGGCTGGACAGAGCAAAACCCCCTGCGGCTCTCCAGGAGGAGACATAAAATGTCAACGGAGGGGAGAAGAGCCTGGGCCAGCACTCTGCGCAGAGCTCTGCACGAACCTGGTTCACCTTTTCTGCGACGGGGGTCACAACCCTGCAGCAAGCTCTGCACAGATGGATCATTATATATTCCTTATAAATAAACCAAAAGCCAGAGACAAAATGTTTTTCCAGAGTTCTGTGTGATAACAGAATACGTGTTGTTCCTCTTGTAATGGCTATTGATGTTATCGATCCACTTTTTAATGCAAGTGCCATTGGATCATATGTTTATTAACATGCCTGGGGGGATTTTTTTCCACCATTTAATGGGCTTTCTCACAATTTTTTAGGTTTCTGGGCTAGATTCTGATCCCTGTAATTGTATTGATAGGTACCTTGCTCCTGAAGAGGACTGAGAAGAACAGAGTATTGTGCGATACGGTGACAGTGACCAGAATTCAGGCTCCCACAATGAAAACATTATGTTAAATTAATTGTTGTAACTCTTTATATTTCTTACTCAGAGGCAGCAAGCAATTTTTCTTTACTTACTTTGAAAGAGGAAATCTTTTCTCTTACCTCCCTGATGCATAATAACTAAGTACCCTCTAAACTCCTCTTTTTCGCTGCGAATGCATCTATCATTTCACAATAAACATTGTCTCACCATCCTCACGGAGAAGAGATTGATCACCCAGATGATTTTAGGCATCACCCAGCTGAAGTTTTAGTGTTATCATCCTCCCTTTTTAAAAGAAATATTTTTTTCTTTCAACTTACCCTAAAAAAACCCCAAACCCTTCCTCTTTGCACAAAGCAGCCAACAAATCCCATTAAAATCATCCTGCTCCACCAGAAAATTAATATTCAGGAGCCTGTCCAAAAAAAAGCAAAACCAAGGTGGCAGGTTTTTTTCCTTCTCCACCCCTCATCCCAAACAAAAATTCAGATGCACACAGAATGTTGGGGGTTTTCTTTTCTCCTCAGTGTATCACAGGCCACGAATACATTGAGAACCTACCTTCGGTCTGCAGCGAGCTGGATAAGTTGATGTGCTGCTTAACTCACGTACACCCCACAGAGCCCAGGCAAGAATGTATATTTAATTTAAACATCAGTGGCCTCAATCAAAAATCTGGTTTTAAGAAGAATCTGAACAAAATTACAGCGGGGAAATTCAATATGAGTAAGAAATGAGTAAAGAAGAATAAATCAAAAGAAGACATTCTCTTTGCCCACGCTCTCTCATCGTCAGGAAGCTGCAGAGCTTGTACACAACACACAATGCAAATTTTTCATAGAATTTCACGTTACTTTTATATTATTTATATTATCCTACGTTTCGCTAGCTCAGAAAGCAGATTTATTACTGCTGGGTTTACCTTGCCTAAATGGAGAGAGTTTGACATAGTCCCTCCCGTATCAACCTGAGGAAGAGCCAAAAAATCCATATGCTCCTTGTCTTGCACCTAGTCTTTCATTTCCCTACAGCTTCCCTATAGTTTCCATACGGCTTCTTTGCCACCAACCTGGTTGTGCTCCTCGCCAGGCAGCATTCCAGCAGCAGACCTCCAAACAATTAACAACCACCTAATTAACACGGTCTTAAAGAATTCCTATAGGGCAATTCCCAGCCGAGTACCACTTCAATCATCTTGGCACCGACTTCTGTTTGGATTCTGCTTTTGTCAATAACAGCTTGAGCACTTGGAGCAATTGCTTAAATGACTTGTAAACTAAGTGGCCTTGACTATTTTTCTTCATTGTTAATTAGAACCAGAGAAGTCCATAGCTGGGGCCTCAACAAAACAAAATGTGTTCTTTTTGGTAATCTAAACTATTTTTCTGATTTAAATTCCAAAATTTAGTTCCCCGAGACATGTGCAGAACTCACACAATTGCAAATCAGATCCATACTGAAGCAGCGGTATGAGATTTCTTCCATTAAATAGAACTTTGAACACTCATTTCTTTTTAGATGACCAAACAGAAAGTCCTTCAATCTGTGGAAAAAAAGAAATCTCTAAGTCACAGCCTAAGAGACCCAGAGGCTGAGCCCAACCAGAGAAGTCAGCCGTGCTGTGGACGTTGTTTCTCATTAATTAAGAGCCCAAACTCATAGGACTTCCAAGGATCCTTCAAGCCTTCCTCATGAGAGCACAGCTGAAGATTTTTCCTGCTCTGATCTTGAGCATTGCACATAACAAGACTGGGAAGTATTTAATGGTGCAAGGAACTAACTCCTGCAGGAACCCATCCTGGTAGGATGAGCATAGGTCACACCCATGGGTCACATCAATGATTTTTGCAAACTTCTGTCCTTTCTTCACTTGTGGTTTGGCTTCTGGGAAGGGTGAGGGATCTCAGTAACTTCCTCCTGGTGCTTTCCCTCATGCTCACGTGCAGCCTTGGCTGCAGCGAAGGATGGAAGAAATTCTTCTCATTCACCATCTTCTGCCAGTTTACTCAACTCTTCCGGTCTCTTGACCAACCTGATGGGAAAGCCCATGAGCCTGGACCAACCAGCCACGGAATATTAACTGCTGTCATGGTGAGTGGTCACGATAGTTCTGTCATCCCAAAATAAAGCAAGAGCCAAGGAGGAAAACAAACCCTGGGAATCAGCCTAAGTGATTAGAGCAGGCAACCAGCATCCAGCTCTGGACTGTAAATAGAGCCATAGGATGGTTTGGGTTGGAAAGGACCCTTAAAGATCATCTAAGCAGATGACAACAGTTGCTTCTCCCTTACCTGCCAATGCTGCAGCCCTGTTGTAGAAGGCCACTGAATTTGTCAGGCATGATTTTCCCTTAGCAAAGCCATGTTGGCTGCCACCCATCACCTCCTTGCAATGTCTTTTCATAAAGCTGGAGTTGATCCAATGTACACAAGCACAATAATTCATCACCTCAGACAGAGGTGTGAGCACGTTACACCTCCTGAAGACTGGATATTTAATAGTGCTATCATGGATATTTTAACTCGGACGTCAACAGTGTGAAGATCAGTCCCCATTTCTTGGCTTACTGAGCACCATGCTGCCTTCTGTAGACACCCACACACCAGTCCCACCTACTGACGTCGTCCGAGGTAGGCTGGAGACACACGGGTAGATGTCAGTGATCTCTGAAGTCCTTTATCTGCCAAATGCAGCCCTTGGCTTCTTTTTTGTGGAACAAACCTAAGCAGGTGGCTCCTTCCTGGGATGTATCTGTTATATAAAAAATATTCAATAAATCTGTCCCAGAGCCATTTTACTGCAGTGGTGCCTGTGAGCAGTGACCTGCACGAGATGTTTAATAGCCGGGCTGGAGCGGTGCGTGGATAGCAAAGGGCAGCAGAGCTGTGCTTCCCTTCTGAGCGTGCAAACACCACCACAAACATCCAGGCATATTATTTTCCAGTCTAACTCACACAATTCTTCTATATGCAGCAGTAATGTTTTCACTTTCTATTCCTGGAGAGGGCTTGGGCTTTTTTTTTTGTAATTCAACTAACAGGAAAGAGGAATAAGAATGAGCAAAATTTGCTAATCTAGCTAAGAAAGATTTTTTTTTTTTTTAATTCATTTGCAGACACGGTCCCTGTTCCATTAAGTTCACAAATGTCACTCCTCTGAAAACAAGTAGTAATGTAGTTTACGGACACAAAACCAGCAAGAGCTGGGTTTTCTTTCTCAACAAGGGGAGGTTGGCCGGGGCTCTGAGCACCCTGCTCTGGTTGCAGATGGCCCTGCTCCCTGCAGAGGGGTGGGACCAGATGAGCTCGAAAGGTGTGTCCCCCCCCCCAAACCACTCCTTGATTCTATGATTCTAATTTCTGTTATATTTCAGACGAGTCCTTACTGAAATATCAACTTTATATGGTTGACCAACAGACAGAGCAAGGAAATAAACATCCAGTGCATCTTACAAATGTGGCACTGGAAAGCAGAAGTGTGTAGTCACTACAGATGGGGAACGAGAACAAAAAAATAGCAACACAGCACGTTAAGAAATTGCATTATTGCACAAGACAAGAAATATTCAGCAGAGCATCGAGGATTCCTAAACAGTTAAGTCAGAGCGTACACATCAGCAATGTTCTGTGGGCACATTTCTATCATGGGGAACTCTGAGCACATGCTGTGCCCTAGAACTGGGGAAATCTGTACGGGGCTTCCTACAGCCAGGGACAGTAAGACCTGAGAGTTTGCAGAAAAGTCTAATACAAAAGCATCAGAAGTGAATTAGAGCTGGACCATGTTGCTTAATGTAAAGAACTTCAGCTTTGATTAACAAACCTCCACACTGACAGCAAAGCCAGTGTTTGCAGTCCCATGTAAACAGCAGAGGGTAATTAAAGCCAGCAGTTCTCTTTGGGATTAAATCAACTGCAGGGATGCTACCAAAATAAACCCATAAACCAGCTCTGGCTAACTTGCCAGCAGCGCTGACAGACGGAGCAAACAAAGCTTCACAGGGTTCAGAGCCACGTATTTCAACGTTACAGAACTGGAGCTATATTTAGGAAAGACCCTGTTTCCACACACCCTCAAGGAGAAGTGGCTTTCAGGAAACACAGAAAAGCCCTGAGAGTCTTCACGCTTCTTCCTCGGTTGGTTTTAGAGACACAGCTCTCCTGACCTCCTGCAGTTACCACTCACCAAGCAAAGCTCCTCAGCCCCTTGCTCACCTGCCTTTCAGCACTGAAACACCAGTAAATAAAGCCCTGGGAAAAGTGACAAGACACCAGATTGTTCCCCCCCCCCAAAAAAAAATAGCAATTTAACAAAATTGTAACATCGATGCCATATTTTCTCCCCAGAAGAGAACCCCCAACAAGCATTCCAAGCAAGATAAAGTCCGCTGCATCAAATATTCCTCCAACCTTTTTGCCTTCCCCAAAGCACAGCCCCCAAGCGAAGGGAGAGTATCTGCAGTGCCTGGGTGGGATAGGATGGAAGAAGGAAGGTCTTTGGCCTCTTGGGATTCACAGTCAATACTAAACACTTTTATTTCCACTGTGAAGGCGGCAGGTGGCTGGGAGGTTGTATGTGGTAGAGGCAGAGTTTGTTAGCAGCCGGGCACTCATTTACCGAGCGGCTGCTGAACCCCACGGCTGAGTGATACTCCCAATAGATTGATGGGGTTATCACAGAGAAAAATTAACTCAGAGGAGACGCAGGCAGGAATTAAGCGCTGAGGTTCTTCTGGTAAAAGAAAATCAGGTTAATTAAAAAAAAAAAATCAAATAGTTAAATTTTGGAAGCCTATATGAAAAAGAGAAGCAAAACAGAGAGAAAAAAAATCATCAGAATTGCAAGTTCCTGTATAAACTGGTTGAGGGAAAGCTGGATTACCACCCTCCTAGGTTTTAACCTGCAGAATCTAAGAACATCAACTGGTGGAAGCTGTCACCCTGCACACCCGGGCGTCCTTTTTTGGGGGGAAATAATCTTCCCTCCAAAGAGAGGTGGACTTGGAAATTTATTTGCAAAATAAATGGAAATTTCTTTTGGAAATGCTGAGTTAAAAGGTACTGAAGGAAACCACCCCTAGATATCATCATTTGATTACTTAACAGATGTCAGAGAAGTTGTTAATGTTCGTCTAGAATATAAAAACCCCAGTTACACACCCGGGTGGATTAAGTCGCCTTCTATAGGGGTTTATATTCCACAACAGAGAAGGAACTGGGAATGACATCCAATCCATAGGTCCCAGTTAACTGGGCAGGTTTAACTCTAGCACTAACCACTACAGCAGCTGACAAAGCTCAGCAGCCTCTGCTACTTCTGCTGAACAGCAATGTTGGAACCACAGTTGGCATGAACATCTCGGGGTTCTGAGGTCAGCGGCAGAGAAGAACAGGTCTCCTCCAACGCATTTCTCAGGGCTGGGAAGGACAGAAAAACGACCAGAGTCTGGACCTCGGGTTTAAACTCTGACTTCCATGTTTCCTGAGGTAGAACCTTATGCAATTAACTTCTTTCAGGACCGTGGTTTGAACTATAAATACGCCCCAGGGGAAATCAAAGGCCGGGGCAGGGCAGCACAAATGCCGCAGAGCGCTTTTTCCCTACGGTTAATTGCAAACCCTCTGTCTGCTGATGCCCTTTGGAGTATTTTTCCTCTCCTTCTCAGTTAACTTATTTTTTGCACCTCTGCAGAGGAAGATTTTAGAGCACTGCCCACTCCGGACTCCTCCGGAATTTAATTAAGTCATTCAGCCTCTTCCAAGGGACTCGACTTGATTTTTGAATTCTGAGAAGGGGAATTAATGAGACACAAGTGGAATTAGAGTAACGCAGAATAAAAGCAAAGCAGCTTTTCCTGTCATCCCCCCAGAAAACAGGGACAGTTTCAGTGTTACTCATACTCCTCACACCACTACGGTCAACAGAATTTCTGATCGGGCAAGGTATGTTCACTTGAGTCTTGGACATGTATGAGCCCGATTTTATTTAATTATTTGCTACATCATTTTGAAATTATTTAATTATTTGCTACATTTCTGGAAGGAAACCAGGAAAGAGAGGTTCTTAATTTGGTCACCCAGCTCACTTCTCCCACGGGAGCAGATTTTTCTCAATCCCACCAGGCACCAAGCAACAGCAATTCTTTCTTTGATTTCATCCCTCTGAAAATACCCATCCTACCGCAGTGTGCTCACGGGAAAGTGGAGCGCAGATTGAGGACCACCTGCAGAAGTAACATAAAAGATTGAAAGCTGGGTATTCAACAAAGAGCAGGAGGGGGATTTTCAAAGGCAGCTGAGGGAAATGAATACCCAGTTTTGAGGCAATTCCAGAGGAGGAGAGCATCCATCCTCCTACAGCTCCAAGACCAAAGTGGGGGAAAAAAAGCTGGGAGCCGCCTCAAGACCAGGGGCACTCACTCTGCTCGGATGCTGTGTTGGCTCAACGCTTAGATGATCTCATTCAGACAATCGACCAGCCCGAGCAGCCTTGTCAGCCAACTGGGTTTTGCATTTTATTTTGGCCCTGTGTGGTTTGACCTCAAAATTTCACTACACACATTAAACCAGGTGCTAGAATCAGGATGGGTGCTACTTAAGTTCCACCAACCCTAAAAGGCATTAGAAAAGGTTAAAAACCTTCAGGCACATGGAAGTTTTGTAGCTCCCTTTCCATTACGCACACTGTTTGACATGCACCCTCCTCTTCCTCCTCTTTCCTCCCAGCCCCATGCCAGGAAGGTGCACTTTTTACATAGGTGCAGCTTATTGAGGGTCCAGAACACCTTTTTTTTTTCCTGCAAAGATCCTTCTAGGCCAAAACAGACACATTTTAACTCTAAGCCCCATCATCAAGTTTCTATTACAGTGCAACTAATTAATAAGCTAAATTACTTGAATTAAGAACTTCAAGGTGAAGCTTCAAGCTTCACAATCCCTTGTGAACTCAGATCTTCTCAATGTTCTGAGGCATTCTTTCAAGCCTACCAATAATTTCCTTATAAATGATTTTATAAAGAGCCCAACAACTAAAGATGCTGGATCTAAAAAAAGACAAGGAAAAAAAAAAAACCCAAACCCACCCAAAAACTCAACAAACAACTTTGCTCTGTTCAAATGACCCATCAGCTGTCAAGGGCCTCGATTTACAAGCGCAAGTGTGTTTGCATTTGATGTATTTGGACCTAGAGAGCACAAGAGCCTTCATTTTCTCTTAGAGGGTTGACAAGAGTGATAAAATTTAAGAAGATTGTAAAAAAAAGAAAAAAAAAAAAGCACATTATGCACCTGAGTTTGAGATGAGTCTCAAAGCCAGATAAGGTTTTTGGGTTATGTTGGTTGTTTCATAGCAAGCTTCACCGAGAAGCTCTGCGCTGTAACTCAGCCCAGCTCTACACGCAGAGTGGCACCAGAAGTGGATAAAATGATTTAAGCAGCACATCAAGAAGGTCACAACTGTATAAATATAGTTTGTTGCTCAAAACAAACTCTATTTGGATTTGCCAGCCCAGTCTAATTCAGTTATTCTACAATGATGACAGTCATTAATTTCCAGTTCAAATACTTACTGAGAAGGAAAAGAAAAGGAAGAAAAAGAGTTTGAAAGCTAAGTAATGAAATTTCCATATCAAAACCTGCATTTAAATGCCCAAAGGGAGGAAAAAAAAAACTTGCACTACCTTTCCAGGACCGTTGCAGCCGTCTTAGCTTGCTGAGGTTGCTGGTGCTTCATTTCCAAGGAAATAAGGCAGAATGCATTTACTAAAAACTCAAATGGAACATAAAATACCAACACACCGACAGAAAGCTGAGTGGATTTCATCAGAGGTAAGGATTTATTGAAAAGAAAAATGATTTTTTTTTTACAGAAAATGAAATACTTTTACCATCTTGATCAACTATTTGACCTAGATTTTCACCATAACATGCTCCATCCACGCAGTACAAACAGGCATATGCAATAATATCAGCGTCTTCGGTCATGTATCACGTTGATATATTTCTTAGGTATGATAATATCTGCAAAATAACCCAGAGTATCAAACACCTCCACCTGCTGACAAGGTTTTCAAACCAAAGAACGAATTTTTCAGCTGCTGTGATCAAGCTTTGCAGGAGCAGAATTTGAACCTCAGTGTCCACATCTTGTGTTTCAACTGCATAGACCAATCCAGAGTCCAGCGAAGACATCTGGACTCTTTTACTTACTGAGTGGACCAGTCTCTTAGAGCACCTTAGAGTTTTACCAGCACACATCTTGACTGGTTTATCTTCCAGGAGTAAATCTGATGGTACATGAGTCCAGTCACTCGTACAATCAAGAGTCTTAGGAGGAGGAGATACAGAGTATAAAAATATAGTTGACTAGAATTTGAGAGAGAAACTCCTTTCAAATTCTATATTAGAATAAGGAAACCTCAACCTTTACTTCCTCTGCTAACAAAGTTTAAGCCTTAAAACGCTTATCTGAAGAAATCTGTAGTGTGTCAATGTTTTCATTCCCCAGCCTAATTCTCAGAGGGAAATATTCGTACCCGATTCATATTCATCTCTTGAGCTCTTTAAGTCAGTCACGGTGTAAGCTGCCTCCTGCAGCTCTTTTTCAGGCACGCTGGGGTGGAGATCTGTAGGTTTGGAGTACTGAATTCAGAGCTGTTTCTGTTGGCAGTGTTACGCAAACTAAACAAAGCTAAAGAGTGCAAGAGCACTTCTCGGGCTTTTGAGGTTTCTATGTTCTGCTCCTGGGATATCTGAAGGCTTATCTGATTCAGGCTGTTCCTTATCAAGCTGCAAGTGAGGAGGTTTGTTACAGAACCACACCTGGCCAAGTTTTCTTCAAAAACCTGTTTATAGAGCTCTGCCACTTTCCTTTCCACGTACCTGTTGAGCACGGAGTTTGAAAGAGGCTCCTCACAGAGCATGATGCTCCTTTCTCCAGCTTCATCTCCAGCCAAGGGCTTGATACTTGGCTTTTCAGGGTGCTCCCATAGAGGGGATTGACCTAGAGGAATATCTACGGACAGTAAAACAGGGCCATCGGGAAGTTCGTCCCACACATGGTCCAAAACACAACCCGAATCACACGTGTGGTCCCTGACATGGTCTCCCCCAATATGCAAGTCCGGATAGTTTTGATAAAAGCTGTTGCACGACCAGGATCGGTACAAATCCAGCTGCTCAGGACTTTGTTCTCTTTTGGGGATACGTAAAGCCAACGACACAGTTGTTCCTTTACCGAGCACTTTCTGCTCGTTTGCAGGTACCCCTTTTACAGCTCTCCACTGAGGACCGCTCCCGCATTCCATTTTGCTACTGCCAGCAGAGATCTCATCCCGCTTCTCACATCCATCAGCAAAGCCTTTAATTTTGGGGTTGTTTACAAGTTTCTGTCTCCAGATTCCTCCTTGATCCTTTCTGGATGCATGAGATTTGCGAGGCTTATCTTGATGACAGCTTTCTTTATATATGAACTTCGTTAAGATGCCTTCTGCCAACATGACGACAAGTGCGAGCAACAGCCTGATCACAGGAGTTCCATGTAGTCCTGGGAGCGAAAGAAAGACAGGCAGAGAACCCCAAACTTATCTGGACAAAGAGGAGTAATCGTAAATAAATAAATAGAAACTCAGCAGTGCACTTTTCACAAAGACTGTGATTGTTCTTCTTCTCTAGAATACTTTCATTTAGTCAGCTGTGATTTGCCACAGTTTCAAGTTCTAAATCATGTCAACAAAAATCATTCTGAAGATATAGAAGGGTGTTCACTGGGTTCTTCGGCTATATCATCACTTTTCTTCCTAGGTACCTCTTCTACCTTGTGGCTACTTGAGATAGATTAGATTTCTGAGCGGTAAAAATCAGCAAAATTATTTTAGTTGCCTATATCACTACCACCAGTTGCAAAGTGATACCTTCCATTCCTAGGAGCTAACGAGGTGCCGTAGGGAGGAAATCAAATGCAGACTTAGAGGCTGGTTCTGAATTGGCCTGAGCCCTCCTGTGTGGTGCTGAGGAGCTTCAAGAGATGCTGATAGTTCTTTGGGTGTAATAAAACTACAGGTCTCAAAATAATCTACGGTTCATGATTCCTTATCATTCCCTTTCCATTCACCTCCTGTTAAAATCAACTGGGAATCTTTCCCTTTAGAGGTGAGTCTGACCTAAACTCACTGAGGAAAAGAGCATCACCACTCCAGAACGGGAGAGGTGAGCACAGGAAAAATCCCTCCGTTCTTCAAAGCTCTTTTTAATCTCTGCATAATTCAAGTGCCTTCACACACCTCTAGTGTGCTTCTGGTTTGAACTAAGGGGGAGAAGCAAGGGGTGAGGTGGTTTTACTGCCAAGTACATAGTAAGTTTCTCAAAGGAGGTGCCGTGCTGTTTGAAATTCACCAAAACCTGCTTGTTTCACAGACAATTAAGGCTCAACACCTCTCAGAGCACTGGCAATTTCCAGCAGGAGCAATGCCACCTCAGTCACTGGATAGCTCACCGCACAAATGAAACCGCTGCAAATCTAGTATGATATTTCATCTACAACTGGAGAGATCCTCCTCGCTCTACTCACTCACTTCTAAGATCAGCAACCAAACCATATCCTCCAGTTTATTTGTTCTGCAATGAAACTGGATACACTGGGTCACCTTTTTTTCATCCCAGTACTCTTTCCAGAAAGCTATTCTGCAACTCCAGTTACTTGAGATGGGAATTTTTGACTCCTCTCCTAAAGTCACACGCTGCCACAGTACAACTGTTTGCTTTTTTGTTTGTTTGGTTTTAATCTTTTTTTTTTTTTTTTGAGGGGTTCTTTTTTAGCAAGAGGAAAGCAGACAAAGCAGGCAGCACGCACCACACCTCCGGGCTACACCAGCAGCACAACTCAGCTATCCACAGAATCATTTACATGTGCAAAATGCATTTTCTGAAGCTCTTAAGGGACTTAGGAAACCAAGTGGTGTCTTCAAAACAGAAGAGAGTACCTGGCAGTCTCAGTCTTGCCAAAGGTCGATGGAATTTGGAACCCTGCGTGCCTTCTTTGCTTCTGAAAGAGGACATGGGAACCCAGATCCTCACATGAGAGGATCCTTATTTTGCTGTACTGCTTTGAAAATGCTCCCAGTGCTGGTGTAGAGCTAAGACGGGGTGCTCTTAGCAAAACTGCTGTCTTTCAAATGAAGTGGTGCCTGCATTCAGGAGCAAAGGATAAGGAAAAAAAAAAAAAAACAAAGCATGAAAAGCACAGACTTACCAATCCTAGCGGGGCAAGGGAGGCCGGTAATCACATAGCCCAGAACTCTCCTACTACAGCTGCTGGAGGAGAACAGGTTCTTACATAGTCTTTCCTCACTGCTGTCTGTGTGGAAAAAGAAAAAAAACCCAGCTTGACATCCACATGATTTAGTTCCCCCTTTTTTTCCTTTTAAAACAGAAGTGATCCCCCTGGAAGAGCGCGCGGTTTTCAAATGCAAAGTGACAGCTGATCCAAAAGAGGATGTTAAAAGAAAAATAATGAATTGAGATGTTTCTGACTGTGGTGCAACACTGACGAATTGTTGTCAGGTCTTAAAGCCGACAAAGACTGTTCAGAACTGAAACTGAATTCCACCAAACACTTAGAGAAGTTCAGGTTGTTCCATCACCCACCTGACTTACAGAGGCGACGTTACTTACACCATTTCCCCTTTTAGAACCACCCGCTAAACCTATAGTCTTGTGACCTCCTTCTGATGGGGAAGAAGTTGACAGCTTCATTTCATCAAGATTTTGATGAAATTACTTGTCTATAAAACGCAGGTAAGAGAATCTGCCTCTCTGAAAGCAGCAGCCATCCGACAGCTGGGGACAGTTGTCACTCATTGACCAAAGCCACCTTCTCTGGGCTTAAAAATTACCTCTGTCTCACCAGCACATCAGAGATGCCCTCAGGGTGTTTTGAGCGTGTCCTTCTCACCCAGGCTGAAGCTGAGCTGGTGTGCTGAGCCACATCCCTCCTCCAGCACCACAGCCAGCCCACGGGCAGTTTGAAGAGTGTTCTGTTGATGCCTTTTCTAAGTTTCCTTCTCCTCAGAAGATTAAAATAAAATAAAATCAGAAGGCAAATCTCATCCAAAAGACCCCAGAAAGACTCGGTTGAGTGTAATGATAGGAGGGAGACAATGTAAAATAAAGCTAGAGGGTAAAGGTAGGAGTACAGCAACGTATTGATTGCAACTCGACACAGAACACGTTTTGGCAGCAAAATGATGATGTGCCTTAGAAATTAACGAAGGTAAGGTTTGAAGTAACAACCCTGTAAGTCCAATGAAGCTTCTTCTAAAATTATTCCTCCTCCCTCCCTATCATTTGTATCTCACAAAAGAGTTCAGTGTTTACAGAGGCAGAACAAAAGCTGTTTTCATTCATTACATAAAACTCATTTCGCGTTTAAAAGCTGCTTAAAGTTATTTCATTTTTAATCATTTCACAGGACTAATTTCTGCACAGTAGATGCAGCTTTGACTTCAACAGGGTGCTCCTGCTCTTGGCAGGCAGGAAACGGGGTGGCTGGAATTCCACGTGGCTTGAAACCTTCACTGGGCTTGTAATTGCTGCCAGCTACAGCTGTAGTTTTTGTGCAGCAGTTTCAACAAAACACCAAAAATAACAGAGGGAAAGCAGAGGCAGAAGAAATCAAGTTAGGTAGTTAGTCTTGAGTGATTAAAACCGAGCCACCTTTCCTTTCAGTTGTACTTAGGTGTCAAATGCATCAATAGCCAAGGAAATTAATTCTTTCTAGCAAGAAGAGCTTAGAAACCCCCCCCACCCCAACCCTGTATTTACACAAATAAAGTCAGAACAAGGTTACTTCAGAACGGCAGTTAAAGGAGACAAGCAAGCCAAGGATGCCTGATTCCCAAGGCTAAACTTGGAGGAAGAACGTATAAAGAAAAATAAATTTGACTGGATCATTCACATCTGGAAAAGAGAAATAATACAGCCTCCTGCATTACCGCACACAATTATCAGCATAACCGTGTAAACAAAGCCCCTTATTTCAGCCCAGCCGATGGATTGGATGTGCATAAAAATGGGAAATAAACCCGATGTTAACTGAGGAATTTTTTTGTTGCTGCGGTTGTTTTTTCCAAGCCCAGCTGTCGCAAGCCTTCGGCACTTTCCGTTTAAACCAGCAAAAAAACAATAAACCCTCCCGTTAGCAACCCCGGCTTCATTTGAATTTTCAAGCCCCTTCTTGCACAACAGCTCCTCACTGACCCGAGCAGTTTCCAGCTCTTCGGTGACGCCTCTTCCGACCGAGTTAACAACGCCCGCCCCGCGTCCCTCCGCCCGGCCCCAGCCCGCGGCCCACAGCGGCCCGAGTGCCCGCTCCCAGCCGGGGGGAGGCTTTTTGCAGCCGAAGGACGCGTCAAAGCGCTTTTAATACAGAAAGAAGCCCCCTTTCGCTGCACGGCGGAGAACGGGAGGTGTGGGGAGGTCGCAGGGGAGAGAGGGCGGCTGGGGCACGGGAGAGCTCGGACCGCAGCACCGGGGCAGCTCCCCCTGCCGGGGCCCAGCGCTGCCGGGAGGGCCCAGCGCGGCAGGCCTGAGCCTGGCGAGGGGGGAAGAGAGGGAGAAGCGGAGCGGAGCGCAGCGGGCCGGGCCGTTCGCGGGCTGCGGGGCCGCTCGCTGGTGCCATGACCGCTGCCAGGAGCGGTGCCGGGCTACC
>JAAGNO010023228.1:0-19545 GCA_033439905.1 Ceryle rudis | reverse complement strand
CTTCTCGTGGCCTGCTGGGCACACTGTTCCTGATCCAGGCCAGGATGCTGTTTGCCTTCTTGGCCACCTGGGCACAACGCTGGTTCATGTTCAGCTGGCTGTCCCCCAGCACCCCCAGGTCCCTTTCCACCAGGCAGCTCTCCAGCCACTCCTCCCCAAGCCTGGAGCGTTGCCTGGGGTTGTTGTGACCGAAGTGTAGGACCCAGCCCTTGGCCTTGTTAAACCTCATCCCATTGACCTCAGCCCACTGATCACACCTGTCCAGATCTCTCTTCAGAGCCTTCCTACCCTCAAGCAGATCGCCACTCCCACTCAGTTTGGTGTCATTTGCAAACTTACTGAAGGTGCACTCAATCCCTTCATCCAGATGATCAATAAAGATATTAAACAAGACTGGCCCCAAAACAGAGCCCCGGGGAACATCACTAGTGAGGAACCATCAACTAGATTTAACTCTGTTCACCACAACTCCCTGGGCTTGGCTATCCAGACAGTTTTTGACCCAGCAAAGAGCACCCATCCAAGCCATGAGCTGCCAACTTCTCCAGCAGAATGCTGTGGGAGATGGTGTTGAAGGCCTTACTGAAGTCCAGGTAGACAACATCCACAGCATTTCCCTCATGCACTGGGCGGGTCACCTGGTCACAGAAGGAGATCAGATTTGTTAAGCAGGAGCTGCCCTTCATAAACCCATGGTGACTGGGCATAAGCATCTGTTTGTCTTCAATGTGCTGAGTGAGCACACCCAAGATGAATCGCTCCATAACCTTCCTTGGCACCAAGGTCAGGCAGACAGGCCTGTACTTTCCTGGATCATTCTTCCGGCCCTTCTTGTAGATGGGCGTCATATAGAATCATTTTGGTTAGAAAAGACCTTTAAAATCGAGTCCAACTGTTAACCCAGCACTGCCAGGTCACCACTAAACCACGTCCTTCAGCACCACGTCTCCATGCCTTTGAAGCCCCTCCAGGGATGGGGACTCCACCACTGCCCTGGGCAGCCTGGGACAGGCCTTGATGACCCTTTTGGGGAAGAAACTGTTTCTCATGTCCAACCTACACCTCCTCTAGTGCAATTTCAGGCTGTTTCCTCTTGTTTTATCACTTCTTTCTTGGAAGAAGAGACCCGACCCCAACTGGTTCCAACCTCCTTTCAGGGACTTGTTGAGAGCAAGAAGGTTTCCCCTGAGCCTCCTTCTCTCCAGGCTGAACAACCCCAAGCCCCAGATTCTGCATTACTAATGGTCAGTTAGATGTGGAGGTAAAGGATATTGAAGTGATTATGCTAATGCCATTGTAACACAAGGCATGTGATATGTGCAACCTCCACCATGGACTGAAATCCCTGGCTTTGCCTCAGTGCAGGCCCTGCAGAGACACATCCCTCCGGACATGACAGCATCAGGCAGTTTGGAGGTGTCAGGGACCACTGATGGGTCTGAGATGTGATGGTGTTGGTGCACAAAACCAGTGGAAGACATGAAAAAAATATTAACTACTTGTCAAGGTTGTAGTTATTAAGGCTTTAGAAACTTTCTGCACTAACTCATTAAAATCCTGCACTGAAAATAATAAATTTCTAAAGATTGAGGATAAGCTGAAATCTTTCTTGCAAAGTGCACAAATACATTAAGCCCTGAAAGACTAAATGTAAATATAATTTGGCTGTATTTGTACTAACACCAATTTTATTCTGTTGTCTTAGTTCTTTATTTTCAGGTTTTGGTCAAATATCTTCCTATTCAAAAATATTTAAATTAATATGGAATTTCTATACCACATGGGATGAAATGATTTATTAAAGTCCAAACAGGGTATACAGATGCTGATGTACACAAGTACATAAATCTTTTCTAAGAAAACAAACAAACAAAACCATTTTGACTTCTTAATTTTGGAGGCAACACTTCTGCCTGCTAACAGCACACCTGAAAACAGTACTAAAGCAGAGCTACTTCTGCTGCCCAACCCAGGCTGTACTTATCGAAAGGTTCCTCCCAGTCCCAGAGGAGGCAGCGCTGCCCCCAGCATATCCACTGTTTGCTTGGGTGTATTTACAGGAGCTGCAACATCATTTTTGGTGGCTTTTGGACAGATCCAAGAGCTTCCCAGAGCCTTGAGCTTGGGTTTAGAAATCAGATGATGTTCTGTATTGAGGTCCAGCTCAAGCACAGGGCTGTGGAAGAAGTGCACAGGGACCCTTTATTTATGCTACACTATGAAAACATGCCATGAGCATCCAGCTCAGTGCACACCCTAGGAGTGGGAAGTAAAAAGTCTTGATTTATTCCCTTTGGATAGCATTAATCCATCCTGTCTTCACAAAAATAATTCTCCCCTTATCGCTCCTCTGCAAACCTTCATCAATCAAGTCTTTTCTGTTGCTTAACTATCTCTGCCGTTGCCAGACAGGTTCCCAGGAGCACCCAGACCAGAGGCCCCTCCTGGGTCTCACTCTGCAGAAGGACTTTACAGAGGGTTGCTGGGAGTCAGCGGTCTTAATTCTGGAGAGGATTTCCTAGCCATGCCACCCTCCTCTGATGCTGGTGTTAGCACCCATTGCAAACAGGGATGTTTTAGCTGAAAAGGCTAAAGGAAAACTTTTAATGCAAATAAATACCAAAGCAGAAACACTTCTGCTGCAGATAAAGAAATTATAGAATTATGCACATTCCTACATTGTTCATCTTCATCCTAACACCATTAATACACTAGGATATAAAATGTCGAGATACTTCATTTGATATGAATACACTCAGAGCTCTCAGGGTGTCTTTGCCTTGGATTTGGGGAAAATCTAGCAACAACTGGGCTTGCTTCATCCTTAGATCAACCCAATTTTGTCCTGCGATCAGCATGGTCAGGCTGGGCTCAGGAAAGCTTTGGCACTGATTTGATGAGGCACTTTTGCAGGTAGAGAAGAAGGGTGGGTTAGAAAAGGGAATTTTTAAAATGATACCAAAAGGTCCAGGATCTGGATGGCAGAAGCAGCTTGTACTTGGGATCCAGCATAACCACACCTGGTTTACCTGTACCACCTTATTCATACCTCTCCAAGGAAAGGCATTGCTATTAGATTTTTCCAGTCACTACAAGGCTTCTAAGATGGGGGTTTTGTGCTTGGGAAAGACCCTTCAAACTTTTGGCTGTTCAAACACTTGAGATGGCCATTTGGTCACTTCATGGTCAACACCACAGCCACACCCCAAGCTGGCCAGAATCGCAAGGCTGGAACCAGAATGAACTAATCTGGTCCAAAACCACCTGAGCCATAGTGTGTGGACTTCAGCATGGTCTGAATCTTCACCACAAGCCACTCAGGTGAAAAAAAGGACTTCATAAAGGTGGGAGATTTATCCCACTTGCTAACAACAGGTGATTTCAGTCCTCTACAGGTCAGCACCTTCCACCAAATATATAGAGTATTTGAGTTTCTAGCTCAAATTAACAGAAAATAAAGCATTACATGTTAGTTAGTCCATAACAAACACAAGGACTTCAAGCGAAATCCATTTAAAGCAGATTAAGCCTGGGATATGCCCAACTCTTCTGTATATTTATCATACACAACCACAACACTGAGTGTCAGGAAGCAGCTTGCTCATTTAGGAGACCTCATAAAAAAAACCACTCCTACCAAAGATTTTTGCATTTGAGAAATGATACAGTTGACAGAACTGGATTCAACTGATCGATACAGAAAAACAACTAATAGAGCTGGCGGGCAAGAAGCTTCCCGGCTGAGTGCTCCAATTAATAAAAGCTGTCTTTGGGGTTCAAGTAATGCTCTGGCATATCTAAAAGCTACGGACAAAGCATTTCCCATCCACAGTCTCTCAGCCTTGAAGTGCATTGGGGCAGTCTCTTTGCTTTTATAATTTAGCAGGAGTTGTCAACAGGCTTTCAAGAATCTTTCGGAGGCCAGAAGATTGATTAGCATGGGAATGGTGAGGCCAAATCCAATTTATTTGGAAGAGCCAGCTCTTCCAAATAGAGACAGAGGGGAAGGGGAAAGGAAGAAAGTCATACAGAAGACAAAAGGAATTATTTTCTATACGATATACGTACAATATGGAACGTTACACTTTTGGCACCAGAATAGAGTTCTGTAAGATTCTTCTTAGGTCATTAAATAAAAAACCCCAGCTAATTTAACATGAGATCAGAAATACAGGGTGCTCTGTCTGTTTCTAGAATAGTTAAGTCACCTTCCTTCACTAGGGGTTCATTCACCCAAGGAATATACAGTATCACCATAATGTTCACCAGTGCATTAGAGATGGGTAAGACTTGCTTTTATTTCTTCACAGTAAATTCTAGTATTTCAAACAATGAAGTAAAAGAGTTCAATTCCGAGATTTGCTCTGAAAATATTTTGTATTCATTAAAAACTGTTCAAATTTGCCTTCATTTTTAACTTGCATTATTTCTATTTTATTATGAATATAATAAACAAAACAAAATTTTCAAATAAAATATGTACTGTTACAAGAAAAAGTTGAGGATAAATGGATCAATCTGCCCCTTTCTTAGTGATTTGAGTTTTCGGTAACCAAAGCTAAACACAATTAAAATCAACATGTTCCTGTACGGCAGTCTTGGCATAATACAGTATTTAAAAAAACAACAACCTTCTAATGAGGGCTAAATGTCACTCTAACAATTGATATAAAAGCACCAATGTAGCTGATATTGAATTATTAAATGTAATACGGGGTATTTTTCAAGCATAACAACTCCAGAATCACCAGGGAGTTGCAAGTAACTGTAACTGGAAATTTGACAACTGAAATTATTTTAAATAATTAATGGTACCTAACAATGCTTTACATTCAAGTTTTTATAGTGTTTAGATTCAAATTAATTGGCGGGGGGCAGGGAATGAGCATCTGCTGACAACCCACTAGCAGAAAGCGTAGATGGTGCCAAGCATCTTTTTCCACCAGCCTGGGAAGGGTTGTTGGTTTTCTCTCAGAAATCCATAGTACTAAATAATCCACACCTTCCAGATCGGGCAGGTGAGGTTTCCCACCTCCCTTCAGTGGCCAGATGGGTGACCTTCTCAAAGGGGCCACCATGTTACTCACATATTATTAGGTCCATGTCCTCAATGAGTATTTCCACTACAGTTTCTTCTAAGGCTTTGCATGGCTTTGATCTCAGACTATTAGCATGAGCTGCTACATCATTTTTTGGTAAACCTTCCTTAATTCAAGGTACTATATTTGCTGTTCTTTGATTACAGGGTGCAATCTTTGATGAGAGAGAGAGGTGTGTTTAACATTCGAAGTATCATTTCTCCAAAACTCCTGTCATAGAGACATCCCTACTCATATGAAGGCAGCAAAACTATTATTTTATCATTCACACCTCCTTACACCAGAAAACTCCCACCGACCCTCCTCTTGCTATTCTTGATGCACTATTTTCTACTGCTGCAAAGAACAAACCCCATGTTTTACATGTTCTGTTCTCTAGGAGGACCCTGACCAGTAATATCCCAGTAACTACCCCATTACATATGTATGTATATATATAGGCGTCAGGGACTCAAATGCACTCAGTTTTGTTTCTGGACAAGCTTGTACTAAGCAGCATTTACATAAAATATTCATACGCAACCTGAGAGGTACATCCTCAGTAACCATTTACAAATCCTTTTTCTTTACCACCTCCAAATAATGATTTCAAGTAGAAAATATGGACAATATCCAGGTAGTACTTCTGCAAATATTCCCCCTGAAGATAAGTTCAGCGTTACTGAAAAATAAATGAATGTAATTGATGCCCCTCACCCCACCTCTCTATAGCTCATTGCCTCCTATGACACGGAGTGAAATACTTTTCTTGGATATTAAGTATTTTGGTGCATTCTTCATAACGATGACATTAGCAGATGCTAGTTCACTGCTTTACCTATGCTTGCCTGCGTCCTTGTCACAGGAAGGATTATCTCCTCTAACTTTCCTGCCACTGTCCTTCCTGGTGCTGTATGTTTGTAAGATGATTCAGAAGTGGCTTTTGAAGATCAAAATGTGTTTAAATGACACAAATATATATATAGAAATCCTTTACATGGCAAGATGTTTCCAAGTGTCTGGGTCCTGTTTTCTATCAGATCTGAAATCAAAGCTATTCAGACCCCCTTGGGTACATCATAAACCATTGCTTTTATGTATCAGCCCTGCAGCAGATCTCACCTGCAGCAGATCTCACCTGCAGCCAGCCAGCAGCAGCACCTCTGCATCACCTCAACACTTCGGACTTGACTAGCCTGAGCTTAGTGGCAATGCAATACTCTAAAATACCTTCCAAATAATGTCTTATGGAATATATTCACCATGCTGTTCTGGGCTGCTAGCTGAATTAAAAAAAAAAAATCACCAATTAAAACAAGTTAGAGTGAAAAGCTGTTGAAAATGAACTTCACCCCTGCAAAGGAAAAGTTCTTTAAACAACCCAGGAAACAGCCAGGTTGTAATTCTACAAAACCCACATATATCAGTAAAATATTTCACTGTCAAGAAGATATAGAAGTATTTACATGGAAAAACTGTTTTCTCGTAAACAGCTCCAAGGGCTGGCTGGAGAGGAAATACTAAAAAAAAGAAAGCCTAAATTAATTTCTACCGTGCCGTAAATCTCTGAAGCAGACTCTGTAACAATTGCAATACAGCTAAGGATAACTTCATGGACCCCAAAAACTTTTCTGAAGTCCATAATAAAAACAGCTGCAAATATAGACAGCTCTGCTATTTTTTAATTCTAATTTATAGCAGAAAACACTATCTAAAAACTCACAACTGAGATGGAGAAGAGGTACAGTGAAAGTGCTTGCTTGCACACTTTGCATTACATTTTGGTAAAGACTGTGCTGGGACTTTGGAAATTTAATTTCGGGATAAACTCTGGTTTGGTTTTGGACAATGAAAGTGATCCAAGGGCTGAAGCACCTCTCCTACGAGGACAGGATGAGAGAGTTGGGGTCATTCAACCTGAAGAAGAGAAGGTGCCAGGAAGACCTTACTGCACCCTTCCAGTATCTGAAGCAGGGCTACAAGAAAGCTGGGGAGGGACTTTTTACAAGGGCTTGTAGTGATAGGACCAGGGGTGACGGCTTCAAACTGGAAAAGTGGAGATTTAGATTAGAAATTAGGAAGAAGTTCTTCACTCTGAGGGTGATGAGACACTGGCAGATGTTGCCCAGGGAAGTTGTGGATGCTCCATCACTGGATGTGTTCAAGACCAGCTTGGATGGGGCTTTGATCAACCTGGTGTACTGGGAGTTGTCCCTGCCCATGGCACGGGTTTGGAACTAAATGATCTCCAAGGTCCCTTCCAACACAAACCATTCTATGATTCTATAATCCTACAAACTCAAATGTTCTCATCCTGTCTTATCTCTCCCTCCAATCTCATCACTGCTTTAATAAAACAGAATGACATATTAAATCATCAAGAAATAAAATGGGAAAAGGGAAAAAAAGATGGGGGAGGTTAAGGCAATTAAGTCTAGGTAATAAGCACAAATCATAAATACTAAGCTAATGAGCACAGTGGTTTTAAATTGCGCCTCATAATTAAAGATATTAATTTAAAAATGGTTGCATCGTGTCTCATTTCCCAGCTTTTCAGACTTCTATGCTGTAGGCGAAGATGAGAAGGGGTCTGATTGCTCCTCCTGCCATCTATCGCTATACTTTTGGAGGCTACAACACACCTCGTCCTCCCCGAATGCATCAAAAATAATCATGCTTGTAATAAGAGACAGCGATATTCGTCATGCTCAATAGCCAAAAGATGTTTATACACATGGGAAACGCACAGAAATACCAAAGAGCATGTTATCTAAATCCTGCAGGCTCGCTCTTTGGGGCTACCCTGGCTGACACAGAATAATGATGCTACTTTCTTGTCTTCCTTGAAATCTCTCCTTAAAATGCTCCCCATTGGCTAAAAATAGAGCTGGACTCAGCGAGACCCCTGTGCTGGCGATACAGAAACCTGGTTTCATCCCACTGCTGCTCCTCATCTTATCTAGAGATCAAAAATATACTTTTTTTTGCTCCTGAGTTTTGCCATTTGAGTTTTGCTTTTGCTTGCTAGGGCCAGGAGCCTGGCAGGGGGGGAGCACAGGACAGGCAGGGACGGGGGCTCTCCGCAAATTAGGAACATCAGCAACAATAGTTCAGGATTGTGGTCTTTTTATTTAACCCAGCCACTGCCTGGCAAACTATAATTGGAGCTGGGAAAAGGGCAATTCCCTTTATTTCAATCTCTCTCCACTAATTACATGCCTTTATTCCAAAAGCACAACATTTTGGTTAGACTCTGACTTTGGGAAAGTAAATCAGGACCAAAATCTAATACTAGATTATTGGTATAAACACCTTCTTTAAGACCAGAATGTAACAACAGATATTCTTTGCTGTCAGTTCTTAAAATTAGACTGGATACAAATGACCTCAGGCAGCAAAGCTATAACGTGTGTACCTCCTCAATCCTGCACCTGCCTCTCCTCTGAACTGAAAATGTAATAGACTGGTAACAACTCTTCCAAACCCACACCTAAAACAACTGCAAGCTACGGAGGTCTGCCCCATTCTGCCACAGAAGAGCTAAGGTCTAGACTAAAGGCTTTTTGGTCTTTAACTGAAATTATCAGATCTGGCCTAACCAGTTTTACCCCCAATCCCCAGTAAAAACATTTAAACTGCATGCAGCACTGTCAGGCATCTCAATTTGAGAAGCCAGGTGTTTTTGAAAGACTTTTCAGGGGGTTTATTCGTAACCAAACTTCATTTATAGAAAACTTTTGTCAGTTAGAAAGGTCTGGGTGTCAAAGGGATGCATTTAGACCTTCAATTTATTTTTTTCTTCTTTAGGCATATATGGATGCAACCTCCTCCTCTCTTGTTGAAGAGGAAAATGGATCAGGTGGAATGGAAAGGAATCAAGCCAGGCCCTTTGGGGATTACATCACCCTCCTCTGCTATACTGTAAGCAAAAAACGCAGAAGAAAAGGTACTGTGTCCATGAGGAAAAGGCACTGAATCATAGAACTGTTCTGCTTGGGCAAGACCTTCAAGATCATCAAGTCCAACTGTTATCACCATGCTGCCAGGTCACCTCTAAACCCTGTCTCTCAGCACCACATCTACATGGCTTTGAAACCCCTCCAGAGATGGGGAATCCACCACTGCCCTGGGCAGCCTGGGCCAGGCCTCAACAACCCTTTTGGGGAAGAAATTGTCCCTCATGTCCAACCTAAACCTCCCCTGGTACAACTTGAGGCTGTTTCCTCTTTTCCTGTCACTTGTTCCTTGGGAGAAGAGACCAACCCCATATCCTTTCAGGGAGTGGTCAAGTGTGAGAAGGGCTCCCCAAGCTTCATTTTCTTTTTACATTTTTTTTTTTAATGAATCACATTTTCTCCATAATTCATTTCAAATTCCAGGTGGTATTGCATTCAAATTGTAAAAGTTTCAACAAGTGACTGAAATTCCAGGGTGAGCAAAGTCATGTATGCTATTCTCTCACTGGGGAGAAACCACCCAGGCCCACCCTCATCCCATGCCTTTCTTCTATTTCCCAGCTATCTGTGATGAAATACGACAGCCCATTAAGCCGAAAGCCTGAGCATCCTCCCCTGCATGTGACGGCAATCCCACGGCCTCGGTTGATCCGGTGTCTTGAAAATGAGAAATGGCAGAGAGAGGGGAGGGAGTCAAATGCAATGAGAAAATCTGGCCAAGCTGAGCATGCAGCAGCAACATCATATTGGGGATTTAAACAAAAGCAATTGGAAAAGATAATTTACTTGGTCTTATTTTATTTGCTTCAGTTTTCTCTGGATAGCCTGGAAAAAGCTGTCACATGCTGATGCCAACACAGTATTTCTAGAGCAGTGAGCATTTCCACAGGATCTGCTTTTCCCTCTTCCATTCTGAACTAACCTGTGACTGCCCTAACTCTTTTCTGAAGAACAGGCAACCCATACGAGTGCTTTGCCCACATGGAAGTCATTCCCCAGAGGAAAATGTGGGTCTTTAATATGCATTATTTACCAATATTTACCATTTTATCCCTGGTAAATATCTTCTTGCACATGCAGCATGGTTTGCTATCACTTTAAAATAGGAGATATCTCATCAAATAAGTTCCCCTCTGTCCATCTCTCCAGCATGTCCAGGTCTTGCTGAATGGCAGCACAGCTCTGCTGTGTCAGCCACTCCTCCCAGATTTGCATCACCAGCAAACTTGCTGAGGGTCCAACTCTGTCCCTTCATCCAGAATATATTGAACAAGACTGTAACCAGTGCATCTCCACTCCTGCTCCACAGCATCCCCAGCACAATGGATACAGGTTCAATCAAGAAGCACTGAGTACCTCTAAGAATAATAGCCTTCTCCTTCAATACCCCAAGAAGTTCCTGTGTTTCTAAGTAGTTATCTGAAGCCAAAGTTAACACACAAAGGAAAAGGAGGAGAGAAACGGGCTCATTCCTATGTACTCCAGTGCAGGAGTGCAACACCAACCACTCCCTATTGCATACTGCAATACAGTAAATATTACATAGAGGAAAAAAAACAAGCCCAGGGTAAAAAGCAGAAGTATCAGCTACTGAAAATAAAAATGCATCGTTGTTATGGCAACTAAAGTTTTTAACAACATTAAGGAAAGGATAGCTCCTGAAGAGCTGCATGTTGTTGTTATAGCAACAAAAATCTTCAAAGTAATTGCTTTTAAAGATTTCTATCTTCTCCTTTGCATCTTTATGAACTCCCCAAAATAATAATACCCTGTTATTAAAGGGATGGAGTATTTTTGCTTTTTTGCAAAACAAGGAACATTGGTAGTGACTTAATGAAGCCATTTCCTTCAGTAGTCATTAACCGCGGATCACAAGGAAAGGGGACGCTCGTTGCGCCAACTACAAACCACCGCCGTAAGACTCGTAACTAATTATGATATTGAGATTGTAAAAAGTTTGATGCCGAGAGCAACATTTTTTGACAGAGAACAATTAAGTTATAGTAAGTATTTTTGTTGACTAAATGCAGCTTTAATCCAAGATGCACTGTGGAATTTATGTAATACCATTAATTTTCACACAGTGTTTAGCAGCAGCCGGTCTTGCCAGATTTTGAGAACTGGGAAAGAAGTAAACAAGAAATATTTTTAAGAGCCAGATGTAATGGAGCCGGGAACATGCCTTCTCTAGGTATTTGGTAGATCTGTTGAGCTTTAACCACTTAACAAATGGTACTTCTCAATCCCAATTAAATCTTAACATAGCATATTGCATAAATATAATTCAATACAGAAGCAGAGCACTTTATGCCAGAACACAGAAGTAGCATGTTGGATAGACTGAGAATATGCCACCTTTATTTTTGATAATATTAGGGCAGTGAATATTATTGGTTCAATTTTGTGTGTGCAGAAGATATCAAAACATAGTCATTTTGTCGGAACCATAAAAGAAAGTCCGCAAACCACTGAAATACTGCATCATAAAGAATATAATAATGCCTCCAAATCCTATGTATTTTGGTTTTAAAAAGTGAAGAAAATAACCTTCCCTCACCTGGCAGCACCATCCTGTCAAACAACAATAACTTTTTAATCCAAGGTTATGGAAAAATCAGAAATAGAAATAAACAGGGCTGATGCAGATGGGTCAGAAAATGCAACAGCAGAGATGTATCACTGTTAGTGGGTAACTCGTACGAGTGATACGAATCACTGTCCTGACCAAGCGCCTGCTGCTCATGATGCCTGCCAAGGAGCAGCTGTCAGCACTTCTCACACCTTTGCTACTTCACCTTCTCCTTCCCCAAAATTTACTTGAATCTGTATTAAAAGTTTAGCTTCATCTAGAAGAGTTTCCAGGGTACAGATCTCAGCTTCAGCTGACTTCAGGATACAGGGTTGTCATTTATGGATGGTTCTGAAATAACGAAGGTGTTACACGTAGTTTTTTATTCTTCTTTTCTTTTTTTCCTTCTCTGAAATAGATCCCTTCTAATGCATTTTCATGTCTTCATTCATATCGAAGCATCAGCACACTCCACAAAACTGCCAGTATGTGAGAACAAAAAAAGGCCATTTAACTTCATGAACTGATGGATGTTTTAACATTATCACAACTGCCTCCAGCTGTTCGAAATGTAAATTCTATTTTTGGTCCCTCTTTTGAAGGAATCCCAGCCATGCAGGCACTCAGCTTGCCTCTGTCCATCCCTCCCAAATACCCAGTGACCTTTAGGCTAATTCTGTTCAGATATGATAGGGGGTATAATTAAACTACATTCAAAAGCAATTAATCACACAAGCCTTCTGCCATTAGGTGACTGGGTTTGAAGAGGGGACCGCATGATACTGTCAGTGCCAGAAAATAGCTCAAAAGTTATTAGAGACTCTGTGAAGGACCCTAAATACCTCAAATAGGAGGAAAATCCATTATGAATATATGTTTTCTTCTACTTATGTTTTCCTAGTACACTCGGGAAAATCAGGCAGTGTGGCTTTCAGACTTGCAAAAATATATTAACTTTTCATAGAATAGTTTGGGTTGGAAGTGACCTTTAAAGCTCATCTAATACATGCCCCCTGCACTAAGCAGGGACCTGCAACTAGAGCAGGCTGCTCAGAGCCCTGGCCAACCTCACCTGGATTGTTTCCAGGGATAAGGCTTCTACCACTTCTCTGGGAAACCTGGGCCAGGGTCTCACCATCCTCAGTGTAAAGTCCTTCTTCCTTCTCTCCAGTCTAAATCTCCCTCTTTTAGTTTAAACGCATCACCCCTTGTCCTGTCACAACAATCTGCTAAAAAAATCTGCTAAAAATCTGTCCCCATCTTTCTGATAGACCCTTTAAGTACTGGAAGGCTGCAATAAGGTCTCCCCAGAGGCTTCTCTTCTCCAGGCTGAACAACCCCAACTCTCTCTGCCTGGCCTCACAGCAAAGGGGTTCCAGCCCTTGGATCATTCTTGTGGCATCCCCTGGCCCCACTCCAAGAGGTCCCTGTCTCTCCTGTGCTGAGGACTCCAGAGCTGGACCCAGCACTGCAGGCGGGGGCTCCCCAGAGCAAAAGAGAAGGGCAGAATCCCCCTGCCTCAATCTGCTGCCCACACTGCTGGGAATGCAGCCCAGGATACGATTGGCTTCTGGGCTGCAAGAGCATGGTGCCAGCTCATGTCCAGTTTTTCACCCACCAGCACCCCCAAGTCCTTCTCTATAGAGCTGTTTTCCAACCCTTCATCCCCCAACCTTTGCTGATGCCAGGGATTGTCCTGACCCAGGTGCAGGTTGCTGTAAAGAAGCGCCACTCTTAGTGGCAGCAGGGACAAAAGCCAAGCCACATGGACTTTGCTTCCCCTAACTGAGAAACAAGAATACTCACATCAGGAAAAAGTTCCAGGACACATATTAATCCTGACAGTCAGGCAAGCTCTTTCATCCTAAATATGAAGCAAACGAGATTTGGTTTTCTACTCAGTTTCCCTAGCAACTGCATTGTCTCTTCCAAGTAATCAACTAGGGATTGCACAATATTACCGACCGAACAAACCTCTGGCATTCATACGGGAGCTATCACCTGCCAGTGTGAAGCTGCTGCCAAAGCAGACCCTGAAACTGTGTAACAGCCTCTGTGGTCCTCCACTGGATAGGGTCCACAGCTTTAAGTGGGTGACATCCCTCAGAGAAAGCTGTTTTGTCACCTCCTGGGGCTATTCGGATGCTGAACAGGGGGATGCAGACCATGGAGCTGCATTAAACAGGCAGCTGTGAAATTATTTATAATTGTGCACACTTCAGATGACTTACCCTTTAACATGCCCCTGTGGCAGAGTATCTACTATATACGAAATAAATCCTTCTAGGAGAGAAAATTTAGAGGTGACCACCCTAAAGTCTTCCGGATGCATTTCTCTTGCTTTTCTACCCATTCCCATCCAGCTCCATTCGACACACTCAGAACATGCTGATGCAAGGCTAAGATGGATGATTTTTCTACCAAAAGAGGATCCCCTCTTCTGCACCACAGCTCTCCAAGTGAACTCTCTGCGAGAGCCACCCCCTTATTTCTGCTGTAGCCGGTTATGTTCAGCTGATCAGAACTCATACAGACACATTTCCTTCTTCTTTATAAAACTGCATTAAAAACCTGACACAACCAACAAACCCAACTGTTACTCACTTCAAAAAGCATTAACAAATCTGGTTTTACAGGTTACAAGTGCTGGCAGCGTTCACTGGCCTTTAAAGGTTTGCAAAAACCCAGGGGAGGATTGCTGCCCTTTGGACGACTGAGTGCTCAGGCATCCCTTCACCGAGGCTACTCCACAAAAGCATAATCCTAAAAATTTCAAGAACTCCTTGGTATGGGACTTTTTTTAAAATGTAACGTTATTTTACAATATCCAAAGTGCTCATTTTCATACGTTTAAAAGGCTCAGAGGCAAACACACGTTGTTATTATTATTTGGGCATTTCATTTTCGTTTTACACCTCCAAGCAGCAATTTCAGCACACATAAAAATGGAGGTCATTTGCATTAAAAGCACTTAATGTATATTTTAAAGCAATGAAAAACACTTGCATTTAGATCACTGAATGCTGTGGCAGAAGGGAAGTCCTTCCTGAGGTTTCAAAAGCCTTCAAAAGGTACAGCAGTAAGGGATTTTATTTGGATTCAGTTGCAGTTCACTACATTCAATTCCTGTCTGGACTATCCCCTAGAAGATTTGCATATTCTCAGCTCCCATAAAAAGCAGAGGATCTTCAAATATTCCAGTACATTAGAAAAGATTATAAAGGATTGCTGAATGGGAAAGGGAAAACAAGGACCCTAGGGTGCTGGAAAACGTGGCTATCAGTCCTTACAACAGAGCATAACACAGTGGCTGAGTTCAGGCTCTGCTGGGTGCTGTTTGAGAGCACTTTAAGACATGGCACTTTACATGTTATAAACTCATAGTGGTTTGCTGAAACACTTAAGAAACAGAGCCTAAACGTGAGAAACCAGCTTGCTGTCTCCTCCTATGAAATTAAAGATTACCTATGTGTGAAATACAGAGAAAACAGTGGGGTTTTAAACCTATTTTAAAAACCAGTTCCGTGATCCTACTTAAAGGTAGCTCCATGATCCCACTTAGAGGTAAAGATCAAGTCTATATGATCGCATGTTGTAAGAAATTGCTTTTGGCAGATCCTCATAAACTCAGTAAGCGGAATTAGATCAGCTGTCTTAACAACACAGCAACTCAAGGCATCCCTGGGTGCTCCATCTGTCATGGGTGAACTGGATAGCAGCAAGTCCCTGAGCTTATCCACCACCACTGGTTACCTAAAGAAAGTCCATGACAAAAGCACATTGAAGAGGCAAACACAAGGCATACCCTTGCAAAAATTCTGCCAATCCACTATGAGTAAGTTTACCTTACACAGAGGATGACCAACCTTTTATTTGATGGAGAAGGCAATGGTGAAATAATTTGATGTGATTCCGTAACAAACCACAGTTCCCTCCATCCTTACCTCTCTGACACAAACTGCTAGACTGATCATTGAAGGAGGAGGATGGACACCTTTACCCTCTAAAACATTTCCATAGCAATTTTTATATTAGGTGCTGCCTAATATCTTGTCGATATTAAAATAATGGATTGAATTAAAAAAAAAAAAACCACCACAACAACCCCCCAAACTCTCTGTGCTCCTTCCAGCAGTGTTGTCATACAGCTTTCAGGGAGGTAGGGAGAATGACATGGGCTTTAGTGTTTAACAAAGACATCACCTCATTCTTAAAAAACAAAACAAAATGCAGGAAAAACACTATTATTTTAATTCAAATAAAGATACATGGTATCTGGATATGGTCCATGCTATACTTACACTCATTTACTTATCCACATCAAAAGAGGCCCCTGTCCTTGTCCAAAGGCAATACCCCTCCTTTACCAAACTTCCTTGTCCTTCAGATGCTCTCTTCTTATTCCCTTAAATCTCTTTTTTTTTTTTATTTTAATATATCAGAAGAGAAGAAATATGATTTCTACTGGCCTAATTTACTGTGATTTCAAGAAATCTAAATGAGATCAGGAACTGCCCAAGTCCCACCTTAATCTCTGTGACTTGGTCATGTGGTGAACTCAAAATTTCATCATTATGGAAACGGACACTACAAATCCAGCTCAAAGGCACTGCCTGAATTTTTAATTGATAATACCCGCAAAGGTGACCAGAATATGCCACAAAGAATGAGCAGAGCTCTCCATCTCCTCCAGTTTTCCCAGGGAATGGTATAAAAAGTCAATTTCTGGAGAAGGAAAGAACACTGGATGTCATCTGCTACTGGAGATGAACACAAAATTATCATTGTCTTGACATTGTTCTGCAATATTTGTATCGCTACTTTGAGTTACATTGACAAGTTAATTGATGCAATGTCAGGATGTTGCTGTGATTATTTTCTGGTTTGCTGCACGTCTCCTCGATGACTAATTGGCTGCTCAGCCATTCAAGGTTGAACAACACTGATGAAAACATTCAAGCAACTGTACGTATTATGATAGTCAATGGCATTTTTCATTACACAGGAGCAGCCAACGTTGCTGATCATTAACAACGACACCCATTTATACCATAAAGTGTGCTTAGCAAGCTGCTTCTCTGTAAGGGAATATGCTTAAATGTTGATTTGAAACAGTGAATAGTAAATTCTTCGGATGATATTGAGGTGTTAAAAAGCTGCCTTCGCCTCCACTGAGTTTTGGTATTACAGATATTAAGCTGTCACAGGCATCATGCCTGGAGAACAGCAAAATGAGCAACTCTAGAAACAAACATTACACCATTAGAGAAAGTGGAAGAAAATTCTAAATCCTTCTAGTGCATGATAAACCTTGAGAAGTTTTGTAGAAACTTATCAAGGAATGTAAAAATGTATTTTTTAGAATTAAAAATAAAAAAGAAGTCACAAGGAGCACTTGGGTCCAAGAGGTCGCATCCTGCATCTAAGCCATCAGGCTGGTATAGAGATGATCCTGACTTAATGATTTTTTTTTCTCAGCATAAAGACATACTGTATGAAAAGGCCTTCTTTGCTATTTTTGAAAAGGCTCTTCACCCCTTGAAATAAAGAGATTCTGCTTCAAGGTACCCTATAGAGATGTCTATGAACATTACTTGTTGCCATGAATGCTCTATATTGGAAGAACAATCATCACTGGGATGCAGCTTGGTGCAGACCTTGGCTGCCTCTGACTCGTGAGGGGCTGAATGCTCTTGGCATAGGGAAAGCTGCACGTGGTGCTTGCATGATGCTAAGAGTTTATTATAGCAATAATTTTAAAGGCTTTGTGGCCAGAAAGTCTAAAGGACAGGGGAAAAAAGTGCAAGGAGCAAGCCACTGGCCTGCTATACAGTGGGAAGGACACAGGCTGGCTTCTATAGCTCATTAAAAGCCCAATTACTCTTAAATAAGCCTTGGAATTGCTCGATGCAAAGCATGTAAGGGATGAAATTACAAAAGTCTGCTGCATTTGACATACAACTATGAATAGCACTAAAACTCATCAGAAAACTCACAAGTTTAAGAGGATGCTAGAGTGGGATAACAAGTGAATCATGTATTTATCAGTTCTTAAGAAAAAGGGAATAAACCAGGAGAACACAACACTTCAGGGAACCACTTCTGCTGATGCTGGTCACTGTTTTGGAAAGGAAGGACAAGAAGTGGACCTGCTACAGTAAATACAAAAATAACCCCAAAAGGCTAATGGTCCAACAAAGAGGATTTGAGAGATGCAAAATAAAAATCAAATGCTAGGAAGTAGAAGCTGAGAGGAGTTCTCTGTATTCAAGAATTGCAAGAGGCTAAGAAACAGGGTAAAATGAAGCCAAAAGAAATACCAAGGGACTGGTGAGATGAAGCAAAAGCAAATTCTTTTGCACCTTGCTAGAAGAGCTGGAGCTGGGAGATGAACTAAAGCTGCAGAGGTGTTCATGAATCCGGTAAAGAGGAGAACACAAGTCTGTTAGGTATAAATTACAGAAAATATTGAAAGATTGAAGGACAGTTTAATTGTTGGTTTTGGTTTGGTTTTTTGTGCTGAGAACAATGCTACTGAAATACTTGTGCGTGAACTAAACGCTGAGGAGTCTAAAGTGAACACGAACACCAAATAAAAATGTTGGTAATGCTTCTGCTGAATTGCTTGAAAAAAATCCTGTGAAACAAAAGGGTCTGAAAATAAATGACAAAGCATTAAATGAGCAAAAAAAATTCTCAAGGGAAGGAAGGACACAATCCCATGTCCAGCAGGGCATCCAAGACATAACTAGAGGGAAATCTTCATTTGAATTGACCCAAAACCCGGTGACTACTTGAGAAATGAAAAGGCAAAATGGAATTTGGTTCAAGAAAATGTTTGTTCTCTCTACATTGTGATGTTTTATCCTGAACTCTGAAGAAAATCTCAGTCATTCAGGAAACTTCTCTGATATTTAGGAAAAGATGTTCCCTGAAGATTATGGATTCCCAAATTCTTCTCAGTCCATGTTCTGGTTTTCTTTCAACACAGCAGAACCCAAAATGAAAATCAGGATGCTACAGAATTGACTGGGGATAATTCACCAGAATGCTTTCCACTGCATTTTCTGCAAGCCAAGAAGCAGATTTTACATTTCAATCTCTATTTCAAAATCCATTTTTCCCTGCACTTCAGAGTCCACAAAAGGATTTGGCTACAGATAGCCCCCAGGACACAAAGCAACTATTGTAGGAGCCCAATAAGCAGGCTGAGTCAGCGTGCTGGTTGTATCCCATCAAAGCAGCATCTCAACTGGCGCTGCCAAGCTGCGGCGGAGAGAGCTGATGATAGAACAACACTCAAAGTGCTATTTCTGAATACACTTATCCCTACCACTGACCTGCCCTTCGTGGGTCATTATTTGTAATACATAACAGAGTGGAACACAGGTGCTTTACATACCTGCCTCTACAGCGGAGCCACGGCTTTATTTCTACACCACCATTTCCCTGCTCATTATTTTTAATACATTAGCTGACAAGCGGTTGGAAGAGGTTTTGGTTTTGCCAGTTGGATCTGAAGAGAGATGGGAGGGAAAGGACAGAGCTGCACCAGCAGCAGGAGCTGCTGGTGTATATATAAGTCCCATACAACCATATATATATATATATAACCCACCCATATATATATCTCCCCCGTATAACCCGTATTCCTTCCCGCAGCCCATTCCATAGTCTTCTTGCGGCTTGCAAAGGTGCACACCTGCCCAGCACAGGTCATCCACCAACCCTCTGCCTAAAATCAACAGAAATACTCTCTCCATCCTTTTTGCAATCCTGAGAGCTAAAACATCATTGCTGTTCTTGAATTCAAGGTTCTCCCTTGGCATCACAAAATACCGTGGCTAGTACTTTGAAGCACATTTAATAGGTGCAAAATGAAGCATTCCTGTTACTTCCCTGAAAAGATTACAAAATAAATGACTATTTGGGGGCGGGGGGG